>JAUZND010005192.1:0-11323 GCA_034780555.1 Coelogynopora nodosa
TCCGTCGTTAGATAAATATCGCGACCCGAATCGTCCGTAATCGGAACCATATGCGTCGTTCTTTCGTCAGCCTTATACATTTTATGTCCACCAAGGCGAATTTCGGGCAGCACTTCTTTGATATTGTCCAATTTTATTATATAATTCATAATAACAAATAGTATACAAGAGGTCCGTCAGTCAGAAAAATAAAGTGAAGAATGAATTCTATCTCAGCACCACCTCCTTATATACATTTTTATTTAGTTTCATTATGCTAATTTGTTATTGAATATTTTTAGTTTCACTTTCGATTTTATTTTATACACTTAAAAAAAAATTATGCTAATGTGTCATAGAAACGCTGGATGGTTTACTACTAATGTAGGTATTTAATAATTGATGATATCTAGTATAAACATTCAACAAGATATCATAACAATTTAAAAAAGTATAAATATATTTTTCGTTTACACGAGACAGTCAACAAGTGATGTTAAAAATCCTCTCTAATTTCACCATCTTGAAAGTCATCCTTTTGAAATATACGACATACATGTTTACTATAATAATAACTAGTTATCAAATATAGTCCCTAGATTAAAATATATATCGCTGATTTCACTAAAAAAATATTTATTGATTGTGACATACTTTTCAATGAAAAAATGGGGGAGGTACGTTTACATAATTGCGCCAAATATTTTGTTATAAAAAGAAGCCCTGAACATAATTTGCACATAAATACTATTAATCAAAAGTAGTAAAAATATGGTGGATTCGATACCCCCCTACACTTTTTCTCTTCCCTCCCCCTCCTCACTTCCCTCCAGCACTATCCACAAAAATGTGCATTATTATATGTAGCTTTTTCGGAACATACATTTTATGTGTACGGAAAATATTTACTATTATTGAATTATAAATGTTTGTATTCGTTTTTACAATTGCAACTAAATAACTATCAATTATTATTAACACATTTCTAAACTTATATGTCGATGTGCAACCAGTTTTGGACAATTTTCACAATTATGGCTCAATGTTTTTTTAAGAAATAACAAATATGACTGATGATGCATCCTATGTTATATTATGACATTAGTTTCTGTTTATATTTATATTTCTACTTTATTTATTTTATTTACTTTATTTTATATATATATATTACTTTATTTACTACTTTTTACCTAGAGAACTTTTCCCTTAAAGAGTAAGTGTTTCATTTACATATTTACATAGAAACTATATTTTTGTAGTCTACACCTATTCAATCAAATATAATACATGATTCTATTAAACACAAAATTTTATTCACCCTATCGTGCACAGGATGAAGATATGTTGGTAATGCATGCTTTTTGCTAGTCAGCATTATATGTGATTGGCCACGTATAGTTCCATTTCATAGATCTTTAGAAGACATGAATGACTCTTGGTTATTATTGATTCCGTTATTGGAAACTCATGAAGTCCAGCCCTTTGCCAGTTAGTGATGCTGCAGTTGATATTCTATAACTAATTATATGTAATGCAGCCCTTTACTTATAAAGCTTGCTGTACTAATGTACTAATGATATACGTACCATTTCGACTTATCACAGCAGTTGTGTCAAATCTGTATAAATGTCTGAATTCGTCCAATATCCAAGAGCACATTCTACCATTGGACCAGTTAAATACTCACGATCAACAGGTCAACCAAATCCACCACAGCAGCGACACAAGTACGAACTGATGACATCTTCAAAATGGAGACATTCCAGCTGACCACTTTGCTGGCTGCCACTGTCGGTCGTGTCTTTAAGAATTGATTTTACACAATCTGCTCTAAGTCTCCAACAAGGCTTTTTCTGATGTGTTTTTGCTTAACGATTATGTAAATGTTTTTAATTCTCTAGAAAAATAATTCTCTGCTTATAACTTTTTGACATACTGTCTCATTTCGATGACTATCTCAAGAACCATAATATATTGGTTTTTCAATGCATTGCTGGCCATGAGTACGATGTTGCTGATCGATTATCAAGTTCTACTCCTACAATATTCAAACGGCCTCCTTGGCAAACGCTAGTCCATTAAAAATGTTAAACATATTAGGTGTATCAGTATTCGATATTTGATTTATATGATTTTCTTTATTTTATGCTATTTTTTATTTCTAGCGGTTTATTCACACCTTTGTTTCAGATTGAAGTGGTTCAAATTCAACGCCGTCTGAAGCAAGAATCTGAAGCAAGACGTACTTCAGAAGAAAAGATTATAGAAGTGGGTTGAGATTTGCTTATATTAGGAAACCATTTTGTCGACAAAATGTATCGTAAAGAAGGAATTTGTGTTTGACTTAGTTTAGTGTAATTGTAGTTTTGTGATATATCGTCAAGTTAATTATTCTACTTCGTATTTATATTAACATATTTTTATTGATCTTTTGTCAATGAGCTGACTACTGTTTTTATCGGAGTTATGTATTTAGTTATTTAATTATAAAAATAAAATTAAGTTTTGTTAATTATTAATACAAAATAAATTAATAATGTTAGTTATTAACAGTTGATTTTTATTATTACTATATAACAATTATTTTATATTATATTAATTAATAGTCAATAACTAAACGAAATATTCATGCATCTTGACAATTTCTATAATTGGAAAAAAACTAACAATAATACGTAACGGAAAATTATGCTACTTTCAAAACAGTAGTAGTATTTAGTGACTTAAAAATAATCATTTAATTGACAAACCTCTAGAATCGAAATCAAACACTCAGATTAATGGAAAATGTTAGCATGTGTATATTACTATAATATATTAATTGAGTGAAACTAAATATGTAATAGAAAACAAGGTGTCAGCTGATCAAGAATACAGTAATAACATAAAATAATAATCAATATCGCTGTGGACATAATGTAACGTTGACATGTACAGCTAAACGTTGATTCGAGAAACAAGACAACTTACAAGGTAACATATCGAAATCGGTAAGATCTAAGAAAATGAATATATATTTACATTTAATATCATGTTTATCCAAAATGTTTACATTATTAGTAATTGACATCAAAATGTAAATAATGGTTAATGAAGATAGACTAGCAATGCGTTTTTTGGTAAAATGTTATTTTTTTAAATAAATATACTGTTACTATTAAAAGAGTTAAAATATCGATTGAAATATCCGATGTCGGACTCTGCTTCTAAATAATTTAAATAAGTTGTTTTAAACTTAAATAAGCAAAATAAAACGAGCACGCTATATTGTACGTAATAATATATAAAAACGACAACTTTTCTGACAATTAATCTATTTATTGATCCTTTATTACATAACATACGCTATGCAATATTGACAGTAAAATAGGTTGTACGAAAGCAAATATCCATAGTGCATTGTATAATACGAATAATATATACATCTGTTTCTATTTTGTGTTCATGATTATTTTTATTAATATAATTGATTGTTTTAAGGTTTGAAAAGAGAGGTTGGTGTGAGCGTGCAAGACCCCTACTCTGAGCGTTACAAGACACCTACTCTATAGGAACTCACGTATACGGTCTTCAACACGCTTCTTTCACAACACTAAAATTCTGTTTTTAAATTTTCATTCGTGTTTTATAGACAACAACATGACTTATCTTTAATACTGTGATTGAAGCAATATAATAAATAATCTGTTGAATACAACGTGAAAGGAAAAATCATCAATTATACATACATCGGTGTACATCGATTCTAAGTCTTCCTTGTGGCATCTTTCTGACATACTAATTTCTTCTACCCGCGTCTTTGGACCATCGAGGGTCGTTTTGTTATGTAATTTCATAATATAAAATAAAACGAAGTCTGAGATCTTAGTTAGTTTGCTTTGATATTTGACAATCTTGTTATTTTGGAAAAGCTGTATCATGGGCTTTATTAGAATAATTTGTCTTTTAAAAAGCATTGCTCTTTCGAAATGTTGAATTCAATTAACTTTTATCTCTAGAATGATTTCAATCTCACCGGATGTATTTGGATGTTTAGTTGTGGACTATAAGATATACTATGTTTTACTGATATGACATATACTATATTGTTACCTTGTTTTATTTTAAAAATTGTGGTTTGCATTTTCTGAAATGTTTAAAAGATTATTTGAGGAAAACGTGGTATTTATTTTACAAGTATGCCTGTATTATTTTATAATACACCTGTGATTCAAGAAATAGACGCCCACCTAATATATAAATAGCAAAATATGATAGCCTGTGCCGTTTTGTTGAGTATAGTTTTGACATTGTGTGATGAATTATTATCATTGGTTGAAGACATATATCTAGCATTATTGTTTTTAATGCATATTTGTATTTCAATTTATTAATTAAAGATATTATAACATAAAATAAATTTAGGAAAAAGTAACCCATTTTTAAACTTTTACTTTTTTTATATTTTTTACATTTTTAAACTTCAGTGTATTGTGATTGTGGTCGACATTCGTATTTCTGACGACATTAAAGTTGGAAAGAGATCTATTGTTTGAAGAAGACAAATAATGTATTACAAATAAATATAGTGTTCCACGGTCATATATTATTGATCAACTTCCAGAGATTGAAAAGTCTGGTATCGATTTTAAATTATAGAAAACTTATAAAATGAAACAAAAATATCTTTTAAATATTTAACCATTTTACCAAGGATTAAACATTTATTTTATTGAATTGATTTTCCAAAAAGGTTTTTGTCAAAAAAACATATCAACATATATATATATATATTGAAAAAATATATAAATTATTTTAATTTATGTAATCTATGTTTTGAAAATAAATGGACCCTTTTTTGACCCTTAATTGTGAATATAATATAATTATTTTTAAGTTTCGGAAAAGTTATGAAGTACATATTATAGTACTGTTTACATTTGCCAAGTATTTATACTTTTTTCAGCTCATTATACCTCCATATACACGTACCTGTGTCTTTCATACTTCATCACATACAATCAGCTTCTGATCGAGAATCGAACCCTTCGACAGCGCGCTGAAGCCGGCAACAGGGGTCTCCTCGACGACGAGGCCAAGTTGGAGAGCATCGAGCAGACCTTCAAACAGTTCCACGAGTTTCTGGATGTCCTCAGAGATGCCGGGTGGGTGTGTGGAGTGCATGTGTCTTTTCTACCTTTAACATTTACGAATACTTCATTTCTCCTGTAGGCTTTATTATTAATGCATGATTCAATTCCGCTAATACATTTACAGATAGTAGTTATAGTAAATGTAATTATTTTTGTATGGTACTGAATTATATTTAGAGTACAAGTAACAGTTCACTTTCTATCCTGCAGTACAACATAATATGAGTTTGTTAACATAGCTAATACTCAGCCAGTCGCGTATTTTGTATTTAAAAAATTAAACACCTTAGTTGTACTCATCATTGCTCATCAATACTCTTTTTGCTAAAATATTTCGTAGTTCCCTAAACCAACTTATAATTATATAATGGCCAGTGGTACTTAAAGTTTAAGTATATTGCTTGATTTTGGGAAAAGAATGGCTAAAGTATACTTCAACATACTTCAATATTAAGTGGCTGTTTTACTGCAATCTACTGAATATACTTTGAATGTTGTCAATATTTCACGTGTTTCTGTTAATAGTCATTTAGTCACGTGAATACATTCTTTACTGTTCTATTGTATTTTTAACCGTCTCTCCGAAATACAAATATTTGTCGTCAAATATACTTGTATATATTGTTAATTACAATATATTCCTAGCTGGCGTGGCTACCAGTGGCTCTTCTATAAGCAGAGATGAGGTAATAAAAGAAGTAGGGTAAGATAAGAGGGTGGGGAGGAGGGGTCTAAAATACAATTAAAAAAGTGGAATGGAGGGTTCAATTGGAATTAGCCCACTTGAAAAAATCTGCTATGCAGGTTTAGTCACTACACCATCTCTCTTTTCTATCTCTCACCCACAACAACACAACAGGCTGGGACCGGTGATCACAGCCGCCGGGATGGACACCTTCTCAGCCCCCTCCCCCCGGGTAGCGGCCGCGGCCCCCTCTCCTCCCCGCACCTCCATACTGCCACTCTCCTCCACCCCACTGGGGGGCAACTTGAGGGGCTCCAGTCCCCCCCGCTTCAGATCCCCTCCCCCACCGGTGGCTGCTGCTGCGGCCGCCTCTCGTAGACCCGTGGTGCTCCATTCTTCCGTGCGTGGCGGAGCACATCCCTATGGAGATGGACCGGTAGGTCGATTGCTTGTATCGATCGTTTATTTAGAGTAAGCGATCGAAGTATTTCAATACATCGATATAAATCGATCATAAATTATTATTTAGCCCTCAAAAGTACTATTTACATACTTTTACATTTTGTTCAATAAATTGTACACTATAAAAAGGTATTTTAAAACAATTTATTTTATAGTTCATTGCGACTATTTACAGCTTATACGATATTTTATCATGTGAATTTTTTGGTAATTGATATATAGAAATATTAAAGTGAAAGCTGTTCGAAAAAGAGCACTATTGAGGCGCAAATCACAAATCATAAATGTTGTTCAATTTATTTTGAATACCGTTATTTAAGTTACCGTATATTGGAATTATTTGTCCCGCAATTACCGTCCCCCCTCCCCTACAACCTTTTGTTAACATTAAATGGATTATATTATTGATTATTTATTCTTATAACTTGTTTCATTCAAGTTATAGAGAAATAGAATTAGTGATATTGGCATTATATTTACTAACTTATGGATATAAACACTTATTTTTAACATTGTAGAGATGTAATATTGTTGTGCGGTGACCTTTCCTATCACGAGTTGTGTTGTGTTTATGAGTTACTTTAATTCTGTTCCAGATTCAGTGTACTAGAAAGCTTTTTCAGAGATAGTGTAAACCGGTTTGTTTATAATTATAGATTATTTTTTTACAAATTAAGTCTTACTTTAGGAGACAATCTGCAAATTTTAATACATTTTTTGTGTTCTATCCTATTTGATTAGTTCAACGTTACCTTGTTACCTTGATGCTATTTATAGCAAACTATGTAGGTGAATACACCTTTCAGTATATAATCACAACTTTCATCTGTAAAATGAAGACTCATTTCCGGTAAAGCAAGCGCGGAGAGGATTGTTTTTATTTCTGCAAATAATTACACGGTAATTATAGTATATTTATATTATATAGTTATATAATTTATGTAGTATGTATATTTATACACAAATATATTGTGCAGTTCAAATCACACGCATCACTTGAACGCCTTCAAATGAGGAATATTGTTGACAAATAATGATTATAAATGATTTATAACTATTTCGAAGGACGTTGATGTCAATAACAATGTAATTTGTATAAATAAAAGTGTTATCAATTTGTTATTTATACATAATATTATATTAATAATATTCATTTTTACAAATATAAAAATGCATATTGGAAATTATACATCATAAGGTATACTATGTTAGCATAACTATAAACTAACTATTTGAATTATTTAAAATTCAGTGTTTTCATAACTTACATCTATATAAAACAATTTCATAAATCAATTATTCAGGATTTGAACAAGACACCAATTGTTAAGATTAACCGCAAAAATATTCACTAACTAAAGTGTTCACTAATTATCAGCTTATAATCGGATATGTGTGGCTGAAATATTGATTAGTATATCGATCAATACAATACCAGAAATGACCAATTTCACGATTTCCGTATTATATGTACATTTGATTAAATATGTGAATCAACCCCACTACTCAACACAATAATTATCAATATATAAATTCTAATTATGGTAGGATATTGATACTTGATATTTTTCCGGCATCAGGAAAAAATCAGGGAAAATGACAATGTGAGCTAAAATCAAGGAAAATGAAGACAGGAGTAAAAATCAGGGAATTTCTTTATTTTTTTGGAAAATCAGGGAAAAATCAGGGTAAACTAAATGGCTTATTTTTTTAATATCCATTTTATACTATCTAAAGAAAGTTAAAAAAATAAATTCGCTCGCAATGCTCGCTCAAACATTATTTTTATATAAAATATATTAAGTGCTGTGAACACCATTAATTTAACTAATGTATACAATATTTGTTTGTGTAATTATATAGCAATATCTGTTGGTAATTTCCTTTTTTTATTCCTTTGGGAAACCTAATATGCACTTATTTAGTATATGTAAATATCAAGGAAAATCAGGGAATTTGATTATGAAAAAAGCGAGGGAACCCTGTACAAGCTGTACAAAGGCTGAATCTCGTAATAGTTCATCTATTAGAATAAACAACCATTTAGGAGTAGAAAAAAATAATTGAAACTATGCAAAATATTTGATTAAAAATATATTTAGTAACTTTTATATAGTATTTTTTTTATTTATATTTAGTATTTAGCCAAACACTTTAGTAATTAGGACAATGCTTTTGACCAACATGCATGCTGAATAAAGTATATTAGTAAGTGGCGATTGACGTAATGGGGAAAACTATTGCATAAATAAACCTAATCTTATTAATCACAGTTAGCATTAGCATAAATCGATAACTTTGTGCTTCTTTTGTTAATTATTGTTTTATTAATCTATTGATTATTTAAAAATTGTATTTGTATATTTTATAATACATAATTCTACATTGTTAATGTATTTTATAGTTAGTTAAAAAAGATATATATATCGAACATTTTTATTACTAAATTGTATTTTTAAAACTTTATAAACTATGTTATGATTATTATAAGAGCATGTAAGGCCTCACTTAAATTATGTATTTACTTATTCACCTATTGTATGACCTACTTATTTACCTATTGTATTACCTACTTATTCAACTATTCAATGACCTACTTATTCACATATTGTATGACCTACATATTCACCTATTGTATTAACTACTTATTCACCTATTCAGTGACCTACTGTACTTATTCACCTATTGAATGACTTACTTTTGCATCTATTAAGTAACCTACTTATTCATCTATTAGATAAACTACTTATAAATTTATCGAATTACCTACTTATTCAGATATTATTGAATGACCTACTTATTCACCTATTCAATGACCTACTTATTCACCTATTCAATGACCTACTTATTCACCTATTGAATTACCTACTTTTTAATTCATAAACATACAATAGACAATGTATAAAAAGTAATTACAATTTTGGTTATTCTGTTTATTTTATTAAGACAGTGAATATTAGATATAATACTAACAAACTAAATAAGAGTCATGTGAAATTCGATTATTAAAATGAAGTCAACATTCAAAACCTATTTTATTCCAATAATATGAGACTGTGATTATGTAAAGTGTGACTAAAAATATGATTCTCAACTATACCAGTCAGATTTATAGTGATTGAATCTGTTTTGGAATTTTAGCTAATAGCAGTCGGATTTATCAGTAGTTAACAGTGTATGGATTATTTGTGTCGTTCGAGCCTCATTCGCAAAGTGAATAAGAAAAATGTCTTCCTCTAGAGTGCGCTTCTTAGTTCTAGCGGCACCAGGCGCTTCTGTTGGCCTATTTATCTGGATAAGGGGAAGTGAAATTGATCGACCCACCAGCATATAACCTGCCCTATGCAGTTAACTATTCCTTATTGAATTAGTACATTATTGTGTCGTTTTCCACGAATTTAACTGCTTGCTTTGTTTGTTCTCTAATCAAACGTTTGGTTAGTTATCTATTTAGCGACAAAAATGTGATAATTTTATACACATAATATTAGATATTGCGGGAACTATAATTTAGTTAAAAAGATTGTATTTCGTCAAATGATTTAGTTAAAAAATATTGAAAGATGAAAGTCATCTATGAAAGTTTCAGGCTTCATTTACGAACTACGCTATATATTAACGCAACTCCACAATATACATTTTTTCTTATTTTGGGATTTAGTGTCAGCTATGAGCATAATATGTATATTCATAAATTATGGTATTGTTATTGAAGTAACACATAAATCAGCTCTCTCCCTCCTCTCCTCTCTCTCTCTTACACTGTTCGCTTGATTAAACATGCGATCCATAACGGCTCTCAAAGGATCTGATTTTTTTGTAATATTTCTGAATGCATTTCATCCCTTCCGTCCAAATTGGTTTTAAATTAATTGTCAAATCTTGTACGAAATGTTTTTCACAATATATCTCATAGGCTTAATCTGGTACAGAAGCATTTTTGTTCCGATATGAGTATCCTAAATAATATATAATACAAAGAGTCAATCAGTCAATGTGTTATTGTACAGTCAGTTTATTTACATGCAGAAATTAATTCATGTTAATGAATCACTTTTTGTTTTCTACAAGGGTTATTTTTTATGTGGGCATTGAACTCTACCTTGGACAGATAGATCGTCCGTTTTATCCCCTTGATACCTAATGTTGCATCATAGTGACAATAAAGCAATATTACAAACTGATTATTTTCATATTTATTAGTATATTTTAATTATTCAATATATCGTTAACTATCCCTAATAATGTGTTTTTTAAATATTTACAACATGTAACACAAATATTATATACATCATTTGACGCATAAAAAACACTTCAATAAACAAATGTTTAAGTAAATTTAGTGAATATACCTCTTGTACTACAAACTATTTATTTAAACTACACCACCATAACACATTATTATTTAATGCCGTTACATGCTCTCTCACATTTCAATTAACAATAAAAAAGAGTAAATTGTGCTGTCGGTTGTTTATATCGTCCCAGGGGCGGCGGAGCGTCATAAATGTAAGGGGGGCTGACGCTAGAGACAGTTTCAAGTTTTTTTATCCGAGCACGCCGAAGGCGAAGCCCCCAGCGGGGTCCAGGGGCGGAGCCCCTGGTGGGGGGTTAGGGGGGCGAAGGCCCCCGAAAATTATTATTTTTTAAAAAGTATTTTAATTGTAAAAGGATGATAAGAAGATTAAACAACATTGGTGACAGTAATTATAACTTTATTTTATTTTTTTGTTTTGTTAAAATTGTACAATAAAGGTAAGAAGATTAGGGCCTACTATAAATTACTAAACATATTGTTATGTACAGTATGTACAGTATATGCTAACCATTTGATATAAAATGGATGTACTAATGAATCTTCTATACCATGCAAATATTATATAACTCGAAAGATAAAATAAATTGTATATATATATATATATTACATAAAAATAATATATATAAAAATATAATATGAGATTAGCATGACATGTATGAAACGACGGGACTGCAGTGTTTAGGAATGGTGCTCACGCTAACCGACACTGAGGTGAAATCCAGGCTGTGTTGTCATGTTGGGCTGTGT
>JAUZND010005193.1:0-11322 GCA_034780555.1 Coelogynopora nodosa
CGTTCTTTCGCATAGTGAAATACGGAGAAGAATTTTTCAAAAGATTAAGTGATGGATTATCAGAAATAAGTGAATGTCAATGAAAGGGAAATCGACAGTGAACAGAAAAAGTACGACAGACACAAATAATGACATTATCGAAAAATAGAATAAATTTAATCTTAACAATATTGTTTTTTTCTTCGATAAAAGCAAATTGGACGCTGCCTTTAACTTTTTGCCATAGTGATAGGCATGGAAGACAGTAACTGAAACAGTAAAAATAAAGTGAAACAAACATAATAAAAACATGTTATGAATTTCAACATATATTTAAAATTAGAACATCCTGTACAGATTATGTATGTTCAAAGAAACAAATAATTGATACCAAATATTACTTATCCTATTGAACCGAAAATGTGTAGCACAGGTTAAAACTAGAAATAAACCAATAATAAAAATTACATGATATTCTAACTAAGTTTTGACTGACATGCAAATCATATGACAAAATATAAAGAGAATTCAACAGCATCATTTATGTATGTTTAAAAAATAATTAAATATTTAATTCTTATCTGATTGAACTTAAATATAGCCCTGGTTACACCTATAAACAAAGCATAATTTAAATAACAATACATGATATTGTAAATAACAATATGTGATTGAACAGCTATAATTGTTATGCAAATTACAAGAGACAAAGAAATTAGGAAAGGAAGCAAATGATAAAATGTTAAAGAGGAATTAAAAAGTATCATGTTATTAAGTATTATATGTTATTTGATATGGAACCTAAAAAAATGTGTCACAGGTTACACCTAGAAATAAAGCCATAATTAAAATTAGTATATTCTAAAATGTCTTGATCAAATAATTACAATATTTTTGAAATGATTATTTTCGTAGACGCTTGTTCCGTTTTAGATCATTGCCCAGTTGATTGGCTGCACCAACTGATGATTGGAGGATACCATCTTCATCGCCAAATCTGCTTATGACTGCCGTTTTAAAAATGTCTGATCTTCTTGGAGACATTGATGGCCGAGAGTTTGTTCTCTTTGGAAAAAGCATCCCTTTCTTTAATTCTTTATCAGAAAACAGTTTTCTTGCTATTAGTGAACCAAATGATGCAGGCTCCAAGTTTCTATTTCCCAAAACAGCAAGGTTAACATATTCGAAGAACACTGGTTGTGGAGCTTCAAGGGCAATAGTCTCTCTTTCTGGATTTAGATTTTTTCTGATAGAACAAAGTTCTTTGTATTTTCACTGATGCTTTCAAGAGTGCTGTGTGCTTTTTTAATTTCTTTACTATCTCTTGATCCCTATATAGGTGTGTCTAGACACCTACTATAGTAGGTGTAGCATGACTTTCCTCAATGCTCTCATCACTGGGGCTTATTTCTCTATTTTGAGATTCTCTCTTTCATTCTGTATATCTTCATCACACGTTTCTTCACATGTATCAGATGCAAAAGTATTGGATGATTCCCCTTGTTACGAATTTTGTGGAGTAACCACAGATTTGTCTAAGAAAGTAAACGAATCTTCAGAAACATCAAAATTCCCAGCACACAATTTTTTCTCTAACCTCTCCTTATATATGATTAAGTCACTCATATTAGTGGATTTTATGATGACTCTAGCAATAATGTCTGGCTTCAGCATGACAATTTGCTTTGTCTGTGCTGTTTTATACTCAAAGTTTTGAGGTAAAAGCATGCTATTAGAGGATAAAATCTCATACTTTTTATCATCCAGGATAAAAAAAATATATCCAGTGATTTGATCAGTTTTTTGTGTTACAAAAAAATTCGAGTATATTGAGTATATATATTTTTTAATTCGAGTATATATATTGAAAATATTTGCACAATAATAAAATGCATAAAACACAAATAGTTATAACGAAATAAATGGCAGTAGTTAAGTAAGTAAGTCATAACAGTAAAGATGATAACATTACAAAAATAGACTTGTACATAATATATAGCTTAAAAAAATGATATTTCACCATTGCAATATAATATTCAGGAATAAATATCATATGAACAAAATTCAGGAATTAAGGCTTTTTGTCTAAATTTGAGACATTTTTGATGAACCTGAGGAAGCTTCAGAAAATTGAGGAATTTGAGGAACAATCACAGGCCTGCGAAATCATCCAATAAAAAAATGTATCACTGTATAAAATAATTCGAGTATGTAATTGAAAATTCGAGTATATGTGCAAATTTCGAGTATGGGTGGACACCCTGTTATTAATATTATCGAATTTTATAAAATTTAATAATAATAAATCTTATTAAATTAAAATGACTAATCATAAATACGTTTTTTACTATTTTATTATAGTTTACTAATACAGGCCAGTAGCCAGGGGGGGTCGTTGGGGTCGGACAACCCCCCCCCCCTGGAGCAAAAGGTCCTCTCATCTACTGTTAATAATTTTATGAGAAGATAGTTTAATGCATTCTAGATTATACTAGTAGATAATGTTTTTTTAATGCTATAATGTTATAATTTATTATAAAAAGTTATTACTTATTTATAATCTTTATTAATTGATATATAGTATGATATACTATTTATTAATTTATAACATTTATCAGTATTAATCATATAAAGTTATCATATATGACTTATCAGATTATATATAAAATCTGCAAACAACAGTTTATACCTTTACAAGCATTTAGTTATAATTCAAATACACAGAAAGAAGTAAATGTGCAGTAAAAAGATAATACAAGTACTTTCTTAGTTATATAAAGCAATAAAACTACCAACATACAGCCGTCAGTCTTTAATACAAAAAGAAAAATTAATTGTTCAGTAAGTTACTACTCAACATTTAACTCTTGCAGCTTGGCACCTTCAATCGCTTTTCCCTGTTCTTGGGCCATCAGGTATCTTGCTACTTTTGTAATTTCGATCGATCCGGATGCTTGACGATAGAAAGTCTTGTGTACGTCTAAATTATGCCCCAGGTGATCAATAACCCATTGGAGCTGTGTGCGGCTTATATCTAATAACTGTAACACAGTGGCAGTATATTTACGCATTTTCGTGGCAGTGAGAAGCTTACTGTTAGACAATTTGGCCCCTCGTACAACAAAGATGATGGCATCACAGCCCCGGATGGCGTTCTTTGAGCCTTTAGCACATGGGAAAATGTAGTTGTTTTCTGCGCTAACGAAGCAATCTCGATGGCGCCGGATTTTCTCAAGTGCCCTCTGCACTTCAGGCAGGATTATGGTAGGGACAAGACGGTTTCTTTTGCCTTTCGTGTAAATTACCAGAAGCGTCTGTGTCAACATTTTCTCAACTTCATCTAAGTTTTGAACTTTCATTTTGGTAAATTCACCTTTTTTCGCCATGTGTCCATGTCCATGGGTCCATGTGATTTTTCCCGGCTCACCCGATCTTCTTAAATTAAACAAAATTGTTCGTGCATATGCCAGCTTGATCAGTTTATAAAAGTTATCCTTACTCAGATTTTCTTTATTAAGAAGTTTTTCTATTTAAATCTTAATTTAGCTCTTAATTTACATATATCCTCTTCTGCAGGGAGATCTTCGGCAATCCCCTTCTTTTTGTTTTGTAAAGTTTGGTGGCTCAGACTTACGTAGGCATTCCATTCTTTCTTGTACAACATTAATATTGCCTGAGCAGCCTTCATCATTTCGTCGTTACTCTGACGGATTGCTAAACCAACTTTAATTTGAGCCAGATCCTTTAACGCGTAGCCCATCTTGATAAACGTCGATGCGCTTTTCATGGTCATATTATCCTCCTTCTTTTTAACTCTGCGTAACTCCTTCATTGAATCCAGCATAGCATCCCAGTTAGCAGGAATTAAAATGTCGAGCATATTTGCCATAGGCCTATCTAATTTATTCCTCATCTCAATGAGTAATCTGGCCATATTACGGCACTTATTTGTTAGTGCTTCGATTTGTTTGCTGCTATTTTTGAATGTCAACTCGTGAGACACAAGTCGCTCAATGAGTTCGTCATTTTAATTTTTGCGACATTTGATAAATCGTCAACACTTCTTGTAAAGAATTGGGCCACCTCCTTATTTTTTCCTTGGGCGATATTTACTATTGCTATGGATTGCTTGACTAAATTATTTGAGGTAGATGCAGTTTCACAAGTGTTGCAAACTTGCCTGTGCCTCCATAAATTTGTTTTCACGAAGAAGCCTAAACATGTCGAACATGGACCATACAAATCCCAATCATTTTTTGTATGATCCACGTGACAAGTTACAGGTATAATTATACCAGACTTGTTTTTTAGAACGTTAATGTTGTGTTTGAAGTCACCCCTTTGTGTTAGTAACATTGTTTTTTTCCTTCTTTCAGCTGAATTTAACGGTAATGATAACATTTCGGACACGCTCGTGTCGTCCGCGTGTACTGTAGCGAGATGCCGGCTTATCTTAGGGTCTGCTTTCTCGCACAGGAAACAGTAATGTAGTCTTTGCCAATCTCGAGTATTTTTCGCTGTTCCTTTACATTGCAGTGTAATCGACGCTGCAAAAGACAGATAATATATAAATTAATTTGCATGTCCAATATTTTTTTTTAATATTAGTGTCCATGGTTGGTGTGATCGAAAGTCTAAAAAATAGTTAGGAAGTGAGTGATCGATCCTTAAACTGAAGTATTGCAGCCACAGATAAATACGATACGATCACAAAAAATTAAATGGTGTAATCAAACATATTAAACGGTAATTAAGTACGGAGAATTTAGGTAAGTATACAAGTGACTTAAAAATTGGTTTATCATTATGAATTAAAAACCATGCGTTAATATTTTGATATAAGGTTAATAATTTGATTCCGCATTTAATAGTTGGACTGTTATTTATATTTGGATAATAATTTATAGTGCATATCAGCATAAATATATATAAGCAGTGAAATTCAGTTTCGTCAAAAGACAGAAAAATATTTAAAATATAGATTTATAAATATGAACAATATAAAAAAGATGTAAACATATAGAAAAACTTCTGAAAAGTCTTTATTAAAAATAAATATTCTTAACTTAGCGTTTGATCACACCATTCCATATATTTACATGTTCAAATATATATTATGGTTTTTAAATAGGGGTTATAAAATTTATTTTGGTACGTCCTATGTAGATATATGAAGCCTGACTCCATTTTCCAATTATAATTCATGAAAGATTTACCTTCGTTCTCTTCGTTATTGTCCTCAACTTCTTCTTCTACCTGTAAATAAATTTGTGATTTCAAAAAAATCGAAATATATTAAACATAGTTTTAAATTCAGTTGAGATAAGTAATCAAATCAGTGAGTAGAGTAATATGTAGATCAAAAGCTTTTAAATTGAATAATGATATCGAACTGAATGGTTTTTATTAGGGGAAGGTAGGGTAATACCGTGCACTTTAGCAAAAACATTAATTTTTGTACGACTACTATAATAACAAGAAAAATAAAATAAAATTTGATAAGACAATAGTTTATTGAACATACTAGTAAATGCATTTTACATATAGTGATTGATAACTATGTTAAAACTATTGGCAAACTCAAATTATAAATTTCGTCAAAATTGAAAACAGTGGGGGTAATACCGTGCAGTTTTTAAAAACATTAAATATATTAAATTATGTAGTTAAAATATATATATACATTCTATTTAATTTCATGGTCTCACCTCATCTACCGAATTATCCAGTAGCACTGTTTTCAAGGGGTGAGAGGAAGCTACTTGGTGTTCAACAGCCTGAATATCACTGCTACCCTTTAAATTATGGGAAGTTTGGTTATTTAAAAAATAGATATAACTAATTTATTTTATTCCGAAATTATTAATTTTTAATAAATAAAAAACAATAACAATACCTACATTAAATTATATAATTTAAAATGTATACATTTTAATTAGTTTCATGGTCTCACCTCATCTACCGAATTATCCAGTGGCACTGTTTCCAAGGGGTGAGAGGAAGCTCCTTGGTGTTCACCAGCCTGAATATCACTGCTACCCTGTAAATGATAGGAAATTTAATTATTTAAAAATAGATATAACTAATTTATTTTATTACGAAATTATTAATTTTTAATAAATAAAAAACAGTAACAATACATTAAATTATATAATTTAAAATGTATACATTTTAATTAGTTTCATGGTCTCACCTCATCTGCCGAATTATCCAGTGGCATTGTTTCCGAGGGGTTAGATGAAGCTCCCTGGTGTTCACCAGCCTGAATATCACTGCTACCTGGTAAATGGGGAAATTTGGTTATTTAAAAAATAAAGATAACTTATATATTTTATTTCGAAAATGAAATGAAAATATAAAATATTTTAAACGACCATTTTAAAGAATTCTAGAAGTGAATTCAGAGTGGAACGATTTCGTTTTAAAATTTGTATACTAGCCATACGTTTAATTTATATAACTTAAAATAACCAGTAAATTTTTATAATTTATTTTCTAAATGCATAAAGATGTACAGCTTATATTAAAGATACAGTGAAACTGCGACTACAACGCTTTACTATTATTTATAATTGTATTAATATATGGATAAATAAATACAAATAATATAAAATATGCATTAGACTGATAAAAATGAATAAAAGTAATAGTAACTTGTCAATAATTGAATAACAATAGTAAAACATATAACACATATTGTTAATAATCAACACAAAATTATTTATATAAATTAAAATAAAACAAAGTCAACAAAAAACTCAAACATATGTTACCTTTGGAAAACAAATTTCTATAAGATTTAAATTAGAAAATAGACAAACATTTCAATCAGAAGAGAAAAAATAATACAATATAACAATGTCGACATATTAAAAGTAAATGTATTAATGAAAAAAAAATTATGTTAAATCTGAAGATTAAAAATAACTGATAGGAATAATTTAGGAATTCGTATCATTAAAATAATAAATCTCTATATCTGTCATATAATCTATTTATGTGCTGTACTATTTATTTCGATTAAATTTCTAAATAAATGTAGCCTAGCATAAATGTATTGTAAATGAATAATAATAATTCAAAGTATCTTTTTTATAATTATTTCTTAGATAATGTTATTATTTTTCAAGGGTTACAAAGTATTTTCTCCAAACGAATAAATATTCAATAAAGGTTATTTAAAAAATAATTAACTTACTGCAAGATGCATGCAAGATTTCAAGAGTGCCCTTTCCTATATTTTTCTTCTTTTCCCAAGTAGAATCAGTACTTTAAAGAAATTGTGTAAAATAATAGACAAAATAATCATGTAGGTATGTTGTATGGGATAATATTTTAACTAAGTATGTTTTATTAACAACATCTTACTCTGGATATTCACGCCATTTAATCAAATATTGTTTCTCCCTTTTCACTTTTCTACACCTTACAATTTTTTCGACTTGATATACAGGCATCTGTAGATATAAATAAGAAAACATAATTATAAAATAATAAATTATACATATAAAATCCTTCTACATATTAATTTGTTAAATTTTTACTTATTACTTTCCCAGTTTGAAAACTAAGTGTAATATGTAAAAATATTAGTGTTATATTGTTATACTTGTATATTGTTATATTATAACATAAATGACAATACTGTAATACATATTTTACATTTTTTAGACATAGAAAAATATAGAATACTGTCAAAATTCAAAAATACATAATTGTTTTTAATATATAGAAGAAAAATTAACAAATAACTGGTAAATATTAAACATTTTATTAATAAACTCATTTTCATTTGTCATCTATATTTTTAGTAATCATTTATCAAGTATTAATTTTTATATTTGTTCTACATTTAATTTATAGTTTGTTAATTTTATTGAGATTAAATACATTTGTTTTTTACTAGAAAAGTTTGTATTTTTCTGAATATTTTATGCACATATCTGCCAGCTTTAGAAAAATAACTTTATAGAAAATGTATGGTGATAAGTTTGAGGTTTGGTAGCACCACTGTAACTATACAAACAAATAAACAACCATGAAAAAGCTATAATCCTCTAATTTACTATTTCCAATTATCTTATTTTTTAAAAACATATTAATATATTATTTGTTGAGGACATATAAGGTCATGGCTATAATATAGTTATTTATTTTTTGTATAATTTTGTATTATAAAAACGTTTTAGAAATATATTTTTAAATGAATTGTTCATTTTTTATATTTCTGTATTTATTTTTATTTTTTAATGCAGATATCCAAACCTACAGTATTAAGTTATTAGCTCAATGTTTAAACACAAATACAACCTATGCACTGTCAGATTTTGTCGCAGGCACTATTTTGAAATTATTTATTAGTTTACAAAATATAGCACTTTCAAAACATTACATGTGACTCAAATTTTGTATTTTAAGTTTTTATAGTTCCAGGTTTTAAAATTTATATTTTTCATCATTTCTTCATCTTTTTCAATCTAATGAAATTTTTAACATTAATAAGAAATGTTCTGAAGATGAAAAAAACAAAACAGCTAGTAGTTTTGGTATTTGGTTTATAAACAGCCATTTACAAGCATTTGATATGCATTTTACCACACTAAAAGTTTTCATAGATGTAGTCTTCTAAAACTCATAATATTGTCATTAGTCAGACAGCTATCACGATTTTACTTTCACTAAAAGAATATCCTGAAAATTTTACTGTTATGATCTCAATAATGTTTCAAGTAGAAATGCTTAGATAAGTTTTGAAAAAATTCCGAATTTTTTGTAAGACACCACATAGCCCATAGTCACTATTCACAACCTATTCACAATAGTTATTCTAGTTGGTAGCTATCTATGTACAGTCTGCTAATCTAATATAATATTAATTTTTTTAATTTGTTGACCATATAACACTATATAGGTTCAGTTGTAAGCCACATAAGATGTTAGACAAGATGGTGAAAAACTAGTTGAGTTGGAATTCTAAAAGTAATAAATAATTTAATAACTTTGTAAATAGACATTTTAATACTAACTTTAATGATTTCATCATTAAAAAAATGTAATAGTAAAAATGGTGAAATGCGTTTGCTTTTACTTTAAAAGAGGTGATATGGACACTATTAAATGTGTTAGATCTGTAAAAGATTATATTTGAAGTGAGATAACCATTTTTAAATTATGAAATTTTGATGACCAAAATTTAGAAACACTTAAATTACAGTTATATAGTTATAATTATATTTAGAACTATAGTTACTGATATTGTAAATTTATTTTGTTATGAGATGTTAGTTTAAACAATTAGTTTAATTCATTTATTTTTAATTTCCTTAAATAATTATCCTAATATATATTTATGAAGGCAATTAATTTAAATAGGGTTATCTCTCTTTAAATCTGATTTTGTCTCCTAATAAAAACCAGCAGAAATACGTTGTATAAACAATGGACCGACTGATCTATCAATAAAATCCGGCCAGGCACAACTATTTTGTAGTGTATTTATAAAATAAAACCAGCCCTGCCCACCCCAGCCAAGTCAACTTTCAACTTTTAACATTAATATAAAACAAATTTCAAACAAATGGGACCATAAATATAAGTTGAATTTTAGATGAGCTTAATCAATTTAATGCAATAAATTATTTATTAAAACATATTTATCTTGATTTCTTATTAATGAGTAGTAATCTATACAATAAGCACTGTCCTTAAAGCAAATAAAAGAAACAAATGTTTTTACAACTATATATATTTCATTTTCATGTATACTAATATTGATTTTAATAGATCTTTTACAATATTTTGAAGTAAAAAATACAAAATAGATAGTAAAAACAGTTACTACTTTTTATTCATACACTTTAATGATACTGATTATTATAAAGATTATTCCTTTTTTGAAAGAAATTAAGATAGTTTATTTTAAAATTATTTTACATTGATTAAGTGTATATATTCAAGGTGTATTTCCTGTTGGTTTTGTTTTATATTAAGCAGGTAATTTAATGTTAAAAGTTGATAATCAGTCTAACTGGTTAATTTTTTTAAAGTATGATACAAAAAAAGTTAGGCATAGCCAGATTTAATTGGTAGCTTAGCCAGGCCAGTTTTTAATTATGTTATTTGGACGCAGCTGGACCAGTTTTGATTAATGGTCAAGGATTGGGCCAGGACAAGTCAATTTTTATTGGTAGTCTAATTTTTTTTACAGAGGTGACACATTTTATAACATATATATCATTTATTTTATAGTATGAGCTGACATATATTTGCCATTTTTGTAAAATAAAAAAATATTATAAAATAAAGAATAATATAACTTAAGGTTGTAGTTTGATACTAACTAGTATTACAACTATAATAATAGTTTGTATATTATATATCATAGTTGTATCCACTAGGTGTGACACTGCAATATTTGTCTCACCACAAATTCCCAGATTTGTGTTGCCTTTTTGCCTTTACATACTGTTTTGGATAAATTTATGCCTTTATGGCACTTTGTTGCACCCATTGAAAATATGTGACTACAATACTGTATATGTCAAAAATGTCACCAAATAAATAATTGTCAAAAATCATTGTTGACACATTAAATATTTGTTATATATAGAACATGATTTTTGAAAACACTTTTTTGTATGTTGAAAATAATTTTTTATTAAATATTCTATTATCTTCATCAGAAATTATTTTTAGCATATATATAAATTATTTTGATTAATAATAATAAACTAAAGTCTTATATTATGTAAAAATATACCTATGTAGCTATAGGTATTATCTTTCTGAATATTTAGATATAATTATGATGACTAAAAATTATTTGATACATTTATTATATGATGAAAATAGCATTAGTATTATATCATTAAAAGTAACAATTATTTTTTAATAAAAATTACATTTATGAAATAAAATATTTGGTTTTCCTATACAATAGCATCAGCAATTATTTACCACTGAATTTGATTAAATACCACTCATTTGAGGGATAAATTTATTATTTAACCTTATGATATTTATTTTGCTGAAAACAGAAAATAAGTATTTAACCTGCCAACCATCCCTGAGGCTCCGGGACAGTCCCGGAATTGGGGGAAAACACTATCAAAAAAAAAAGTACATATTTTTGTTTTTTTATCGAAATTTAAAAAAAAAATTGTTAGTTTTTCAGTGTTCATAGCAGTCATTGAAGATGAGATGTTATGGTCATGTCTTAATTTTACTAAAATTGTATATAAGTAAACTGTGCTAAGCAAAGTATATATAACCTACAGCTTATTGAGGATAAGCTTATTGATTAAATAAGAGATGTCATGAGGGAATTACTGGAACTTTGTACAT
>JAUZND010005194.1:0-11320 GCA_034780555.1 Coelogynopora nodosa
TGACTATGTAATGACAGACATGACTATGTAATGACAGACATGACTATGTAATGACAGACATGTCTATGTAATGACGGACATGACTATGTAATGACAGACATGACTATGTAATGACAGACAAGATATTATTGAACAATAACTTGCACTGACGAACCCTTAGATATTATTATAAAATAATAATTATAACAAATTTAATGTTTTATTGTCATAATTTCAGCACACAAAATAATAATAATTGTCTAAAATGAATATTTTGCAATAAGTTTGTTGAACAATCGTTGAAAAATGGTTACGATTTAAAATATTAAGTTCAATAATGTTAAATAATTTAGATAGATAAATTTAATAATCCATTAAATACCACTTTAATGTTAAATATAGTATTTATTATACGTGGTACATTTATATAAAAATGATATTAATAGACGCATTGCGTGCCACTTAGTTTTACAAAGAACACCGATTCAAGGAGTGAAGAACAAATTGCGGAAAAGAGGGGGAGGGGGGGAGTTGGCGCAGGTAAGGCAAAATGACTGCATTTGACAAACTGATTGACATTTTCTAACAAACAACATATATGCCGAGATGTTCCTCTTCATCGCTATTTCTGATAAATAAATATACATCCCCAAATAGAGACAAAATATAGTCAATCCATAGCGTTTGTAAAAGGGCATATTTCGTTCTGCTGTCGTTTGACAGTATGTATGTCTTTGTACGTTTGTGTATATGCATAATTACACCCTAGAGAATGGGCTGCACACAGTGAATTAAGAAGATGGCTTGTGGGAGAAGATGGGAGGAGAGGAGGGTTATAGGGCAAATGATAATATGTATAGTATTAGAAGAGTAGAGCATAAAGCGCAATTTGCTGCATCACTAATGCACGAGGAATATTATTGTTAGACTTTTATTACTCTGACTGCATTTTTAGTTGTTGTGACAAAATCAAATATTGTAGCCTTGATGCGACATAGGCGTTTGCCTCAATCATTCCCTTCGTTTCATATTAAAAAGAATAAAGAAAATATATTTCAAAAGTGTTAATAATGTTCTCAGTGAAACTGCCTTTTAAAGCCATATTGATTGTATTTGGATTATAGTCAGTCGAAGCAACATGTGTACCGCATTTAAGAAAAAACTGCTTTCACTTTTTCCTAATCTTAGTAAAGAAGGACCTAAAATAAACTGTAAGTTTTATAAAAATTTGTTGTTTTTTCAAATTTTGTTTTGCTATGTATATTATTTCTTGAACCTCCTGATGCCATAGTTTTTTTATTCAAATAAAACTAAAACAATATATAATAATACCAAAACTTTAAACAAGTAAAGTTATTGATACTATTTTGATCTTACATAGTCTATATCTAAGCTGTTAGTTTAATTTTATTTAAATATATATATATATATAACAATTATGGGTTTAATAATCAATAACTAATGTAGCCCTGCACTCTTTCTTTTTCTTATGGTATATGTCATATTTGTTGCTATACCTATGGTACAATATCGTAAATAATAAATAGTTATCACCTAACACCTATTTATACTGATAATTAACTTTTAATATTTAACTATGATACATATTATTTTACAATTAATTTGTGTATAATTCATTATATATTATTATATATGTTCTATACATGGAAACCTAGATGTCCCTGGCTCTAAATGATAAAATTGTACTTTATGTTCATCCTTGTAAATAACGTATATCTTCTGTAGTTTCAAAGACGATTTGTATGCAACGCAATTTATATATCTGAAATGATTGATAACTTAAAAAAATATCTATTTAATATAATTATTTAACTTATAAGTTACAGATTTTTAGATTTTCAGAAAAGTATTTTATCACTTATAAACATCAGACTTTATATTGGATTTTTGTGAAAACATACTGACTATAATAAAAAAAAAACATATATAACAGATTTTTTATTAGAAAAAACTGTGATATTTTCTACTATTAAAAAAGTTGGAAATGATTGTAATTGACCTTGAAAACTAAGAACATCGAGATAATACTTTTCGCCAACTGTAATACTCTTAAAGGATCAATTTTAATCATTCAAAACTTTAAGCTGGTTATGTATGGCATACCATTTATTTGAATATTAATTAGCATTAAATAATTATTATATAAAAAAAATTGACATTTAAAAGAAAGTGATACTTTTATTAAAAAAACTTTAAAGGTCTAGATAATCAATATAACTATTTCCGTTACCAAGGTTACGGTTTTGTGTTTATTACTCAGCGATTCATTTATTATACCCTATAGTTTAGAATTTTTTACAAATTTCTACATTGTCTATATCAATTTATAGTCGAGCAATCAGTTTTAATTAAACATAATAACAATAATAAATAACAAATTAATACATAATAATTAAATAACAATAAGAAAATTAATAAAGTTAATACTAAATTGTTGTTATTAAATAGTAGAAATATAATATCAATCGTTCTGTCATCAAATTTAATGTCGTGTTCCTATAAAGGTCATACCTAATCAAGACGTGCAATAATAGACAGTGTTTATAACACTGATTGGATGTCATATATCATCTTTGTCTGGAGGGTGATTGTCTGGAGGGAGATTGTCTGGAGCATGACTGTCTGGAGGGTGATTGTCTGGAGCATGACTGTCTGGAGGGTGATTGTCTGGAGGGTGATTGTCTGGAGGGTGATTGTCTGGAGGGTGATTGTCTGGAGGGTGATTGTCTCGAGGGTGATTGTCTGGAGGGTGATTGTCTGGAGGGTGATTGTCTGGAGCATCCTTGTCTGGAGGGTGATTGTCGGGAGGGAGATTGTTGGGAGGGTGATTGTTTGGAGCATCCTTGTCTGGAGGGTGATTGTCGGGAGCTTCATTGTCCGGCGTCAAGTTCACAATGTGATTATAATACTTATCAAATAAAATATATATTTACTTCAAATATTAATTAACAAGTATGTTATTTGATCCTATTGTGTTGTTATCATGTGGTAATATTATACCGTATTTCTCAGATAATTGAATGTCGTAGTGCATCGTATTAATTTATATCTAAAAAGTAAAACATATATTTATTGATTGTAACATGCATTTTGTGTTTGTGATATCAATTCTGTTTTAATATGAGTATATCTACTTTAATAAAACTGAAACCTTTTCATATATTCAGTGATATGTGTAATACTTTCTGATGATTTCTTCATTTCGACTATCTTAATTTGTTAATAATTATTGGCATTTTATAATGGTCATTTAGTTGTTAAACGTTAATCATTTTATCTGAAACTATTGTTTAACTCCCATTTATCTCCCAATTTAGACTGTCGTTTGTTTTGCAATGTTTATGTTGCGATTTAAAATAAGAATACTTTGTAATAATAATGGATATATTCAAATTTAGTTTCAAAACCATTTTATATTTTTGTAATAATCTCTAGTAATTGTCTTTTTCTCTAGGATAATTATTTGCGGGATAATATTAAGAACTCTAAGAATTTCTTAGTTACAGTATCTACATAATACTAATAATTACAGAATTGGTCGATGTACAGATTAACTCTAGAATGCTTACTGCGCTTACTAATTCTATGATAATAATACACTCATGTCAACGTTTTTGGTTGTCAATTTTTGTTTTCTCATCTACGCTTTGATTTAACACGAAAATGTTCATTGTGAAATTCCCGAAGGAGCCATTACAAATGTATAACATTGTATAATATAATTAGTTCTATATTTAAATAATATTAAAATTGTATACAAAATTAATCAGAACAATATTAAATGTTCAATATACTCTATAAATAAAATTATGAATACTTAAGAAACAAACGAATAGTTCAAACTTTATAAAACCGTTATAAATCATATTTAATTTTAGAGTAGAATTTACTCTTCAAATATTGTTCACAGCTGCGTAGGAATAATTTGCTACAGATTGCTTTTTACAGTCACAATATTTGTGAACATAAAATCTATATTTAAGTCTAATATTACATTATTACTGTGAAGTAACATGTCGTATGTCGTTTTGACCCTGGCTGTGATATACATCTATATATAAATTATCTTGTATGACAGACTTTAAAGCATGTCAAATTATATATATTAACAAAGTCAATGATAAGATTAAATTTGTAAATATAAATATCTTTACACCTACTACGTACTTTAAATAATTTTATTATATGCAAAAGATTATAAATATGTTGCTTTTATATATTATTTTATTATTATGATTGCAAAAACTCCAAACATTTACCATATAAATAAGATTTGAAACGCATTTTTAGTGAAATAAATATGGAAAGTTCAAGATTGCGCTGGATTCTTCCTGAATATTTATAGACATAACAGTTATCTAATATTTATATAAATGTTGTAGTTAAACATTAAATAATAAATAACTACAACTGTTCTTATAATCTGCATCCTTATCAAACATATGTACTTTAATTTGTCAATACATTAATCCCAAACCATAAAAAATATTTAATATTATCAGAGAGCTACATATTCGCATGGCATCTGAAGTGCATAATGTGAAAAAGAGCTTCAATTTACATGTGTGGTATATATTTCGGTGTATGCATGCATACTTTGTATACTAATGTATAGATTTGAAAATTATTCCATGTAAACTAACAGTAAGATAGCCCTTCCAGAACTACCAATATCAAAGGAAGAGGTTATGCATGACAAGATCTGAGGTCATGCATGAGAAGATCAGGAAGAGGTCATGCATGAGAAGATCAGGAAGAGGTCATGCATGACAAGATAAGGAAGAGGTTATGCATGACAAGATAAAGAAGAGGTCATGCATGACAAGATAAGGAAGAGGTCATGCATGACAAGATCAGGAAGAAGTCATGCATGATAAGATCAGGAAGAGATCATGCATGACAAAATCAGGTAGAGGTCATGCATGACAAGATCAGCAAGAGGCCATGCATGACAAGATCAGGAAGAGGTCATGCATGACAATATCAGGAATAGATCATGGATGACAAAATCAGAAAGAGGTCATGCATGACAATATCAGGAAGAGGTCATGCATGACAAGATCAGGAAGAGGTCATGCATGACAAGATCAGCAAGAGGCTATGCATGACAAGATCAGGAAGAGGCCATGCATGACAAAATCAGGAAGAGGTCATGCATGACAAGATCAGGACGAGGTCATGCATGACAACATCAGGAAAAGGTCATGCATGACAAGATCCGGAAGAGATCATGCACGACAAGATCAGGAAGAGGTCATGCATGACAAGATCAGGAAGAGGTCATGCATGACAAGATCAGGAAGAGGCCATGCATGACAATATCAGGAAAAGGTCATGCATGACAAGATCAAGAAGAAGTCATGCATGACAAGATCAGGAAGAGGTCATGCATATGACAAGATTAGGAAGAGGTCATGCATGACACGATCAGGAAGAGGTCATGCATGACAAGATCAGGAAGAGGTCATGCATGACAAGATCAGGAAGAGGTCATGCATGACAAGATCAGGAAGAAGTCATGCATGACAAGATCAGGAAGAAGTCATGCATGACAAGATCAGAAAAAGAGGTCATACATGACAATATCAAGAAGAGGTCATGCTTGACAAGATCAGGAAGAGGTCATGCATGACAAGATCAGGAAGAGGTCATGCATGACAAGATCAAGAATGGGTCATGCATGACAAGATTAGGAAGAGGTCATGCATGACAAGATCAGGAAGAGGTCATGCATGACAAGATCAGGAAGAGGTCATGCATGATAAGATCAGGAAGAGGTTATGCATGACAAGATAAAGAAGATGTCATGCATGACAAGATAAGGAAGAGGTCATGCATGACAAGATCAGGAAGAAGTCATGCATGACAAGATCAGCAAGAGGCCATGCATGACAAGATCAGGAAGAGGTCATGCATGACAAGATCCGGAAGAGGTCATGCATGACAAGATCAGGAAGAAATCCTGCATGACAGGATCAGGAAGAGGTCATGCATGACAAGATCAGCAAGAGGCAATGCATGACAAGATCAGGAAGAGGTCATGCATGACAAGATCAGGAAGAGGCCATGCATGACAAGATCAGGAAGAGGTCATGCATGACAAGTTCCGGAAGAGGTCATGCATGACAAGATCAGGAATAGGTCATGCATGACAAGATCAGGAAGAGGTCATACATGACAAGATCAGGAAGAGGTTATTCATTATTAGATCAGTATGTTTTCCTTCAACTAAATCTATCCATAATACTGGAAAATAACAGTAGACCAAATTGTGTCCCGTTTAAGGATTGATAATAATGAATTGTAGTAGTTATTTTTTACTACACATTTTAATTTGTTCATATTTCTATAGCTCATCGATTATAATTACGTTAAATTTATATCAATATGTAGGTAGGTCATTTTTCTATTGGTAATATTCATTGATTATAAAACTGTTAGATATTAGCCTCTTTTCACAGCGGACAATACAATTGATACAAAACTTTTTTATAATTACAAAAATTAGTTTTTAAAACATGTCTAACAGATACTGTGCAGTTTTAAATACTCTAATTTTAATTCTGCGTGAATTTGTTGGTGTTCATTGCATTAACTTTTTAATACATTTTGTTGCGATCTTTTTAATTTTGTAATACATTTATCTATTTAAAATAACTTCACAAATATAATTAATTCTACATAATATAAATAAGGTATCATATGTTCATCTTGGCTTTAATTATATTCTATTGAACAAGTCAATATACTGTAAATGCTTTATATATTTAGTGAAACCCCTTGAAACATTCAGTAACACAAAAATATTACTTATTTGTTTAAACATCTTCATTGGTTACATAATAACAAATCATGTACTGATAAACATTCCTATTGGCTAAATTTACTATTAGCAAAAAATACCGGTTTTATTACTGAAATAGAAAATAAAGAATAGTGCTCCTGAAACCAGTTATTATTCCAAGAAATTAAACAACTACACTATTGATTGTCGTCATCAACATGAATGCGGTCTTCAAAAATATTGTAGGCAAAAAGGAATGTTCTAGAGGTAAGTTTTGAAATATATAATTACTTTAGTTTAGTTTGTTTTAAAACTACAGCGTCAGGTAAATGTCACATAGTGAAATTATTTGCAAAATACATAAGCTTTAAAATGTGTCAATTATTGAATGTGTTAAGAAATATAATAGTAATAACAATAATAACAAAATGTAATTAGATTTAATAGGGATAACAATATTTACGAAGAAAATTCCCTATCTAATTTAATGGGATGTATGGAACTTACGTGTTGCTAATATTATCAACTAGTTGATATTGTATTAAATATTCATATCCGGCCACAAATTCATATATCGGTTCATAAATGAACTTGTCAAAATTGTCTAATTTACCCAATCTAATCTGTATTATTAAATAAGTAGGCTATATATTAATTAAATAAAAGCTGATCAAAATGGTCGAACTCAGAGCAGTCACACCTTTTACAATCAGTTTGCGTTGGTTTAGTTTCCACATTTATCTACTTAATATTTGTATTATTTTTAATTGTTTTAATTGTGACAAAAATATGGTGTACATAAAATAAATCCAATAACATGTATTCAATAAGCACCTTCATTGAAAAATAATAATAAATTCCCGAAAAAATAATTAATTTAGAAATTCTTTAATCAATATTTTATAATCTAATTGCCAAATGAGAGTGTTTATATTAACTACCTATGTTGGGTAGTAAGTAGCGAGCCAGCACCAGGCTGTTTATGCAAAGATGAAATGGATCAATGATGAAAGATCACTAAAATAATATAAATAATATTGCATACATTTATATCTGTTAACAAAGAAAGGGCTAATGGTAGCAAAAGTTCAAACACTATTGAATATGATACTAAGGATGCGATAATTAAATAGATTGAATAAAACTATACAATTACTGCAACATGCGTTTCGCTTTATTGTAAACATTTTGCTGGAAAAAAAAATTATATAAATTAATAAACTCAACAATTATATAATTATATTAATTTCGAAATCTATCACATTTTCAAAAAATTAAAGATTCAATTAATATGTATAATAGATAAATAATATCAATGTCAATTTAAAAACATTATTAATAAAATAAAAACAATCAGATCGTTTAAAATAAGTTAAATTATGACATGGTAGAATTTAAAAAATCTCGCTGGTAATGAATAATCTTATCATCATCAAACTTTTTCACTGATGTATCGACATGTTTTTTGCATGATGGTGAATTATATAATTTATGGTAAATATGTTTTACTATTATGGTTAATTACATAATTGATGGTATATATGTTTTACCATGATGGTGAATTATATAATTTATGGTAAATATGTTTTACTTGTTAATATGTTATACTTTTTCACTGATGTATCGACATGTTTTTTGCATGATGGTGAATTATATAATTTATGGTATATATGTTTTACCATGATGGTGAATTATATAATTGATGGTATATGTTTATATTAAAACAGATTCTTTCATCTATTTTACTGGTAATATTATTTTTTAGTAGTGAGCTTATAATCTACTTTAAATATAATGAACATAATACAAGGTGGAAGTCAAAAAAGTCAATAAAGATTGAAAACAAGCACAGAGCTTTTTATGTACAAATAGTAGAACTGTAGGTTAAGGTTTGAATAAGTGGCTTGTTTTTTGGAAAGTGGATATTAAAAACCAATTAGACCATTTTTTACTTGATGATTGATATTACATTTGTAAAAAATAGTATTTGAAATATTAAACCGTTTATGTATGGATTTGAATTGATTGAAAAATCACATTATGGGAGTCTACAAAGTTCCTTTGAGCGGATTTGTATCTAATTTAATTTTGAAGACAACATAGGTTATATTATGGATGTGAATAAGGCAATACTTTACTTTTTTTGGTGATAATTGTGTAGGTAATTGTTTAGGTTAAGTAGGGAAATCCGTTTTTTTATTAATAATTTTGCGAATAATATTAACAGGACTTAAAAGTTGCAATGCAGCGTTAAAAAAGCAAGTGTTTCCAATATTGTAAATGCTTCTTTAAAAATTCAAACGACAAGTCGTATTTTCTTTCTGAAGATTACTTTGAAAATTATTCTCGATGTTGTGATTATCCGAATTCTCCTAAAGGAGTTAAACTAATGGTTTTAAGTTCTTTTTAAATGTTTGTAATGCAAATTGCATTTGTTGTTTTTTGAAATAACGGTAGAGAATCTGTTGTAATTTTATTTAGGGCGAGTATAGCTTAGAACTTTTAAAAAAAATTACATGTATGTCATAAAACGAATTTTTAATTAAGATTTAGAATTTTCAGTTTCTTTTCTTTGCTTATCTATCTGAAAGACATTTCCAGCTGATATGGTACAGGTGATGGTCAGCATTAAAACCAAAAGTTGATCAGTGACTATAACTAAGAAATTCCATATGTTGAATTTTTCTTTCATTCATTGGTTTAAAAAACTTTCTCTATGATAATTAATTTAATGTCTTTATTAAAGTTTAAGTTTTGCTGTTGACTGAAATGGAAGTCGTCCGCATTTACTACAAGTCTTTTTAGGTATTATACCTGTGTTGAGCTAATCGTGTACTGAATTGTCCTGGATGTTTCACCAATATAGATGTTTCACCAATATAGATGTTTCACCAATATATATGTTTCACCAATAAAGATGTTTCACAAATATAGATGTTTCACCAATATATATGTTTCACCAATATAGATGTTTCACCAATATAGATGTTTCACCAATATAGATGTTTCACCAATATACAGTAGATGTTTCACCAATATACAGTAGATGTTTCACCAATATAGATGTTTCATCAATATAGATGTTTCACCAATATAGATGTTTCACCAATATAGATGTTTCACCAATACTATTATATTCTATTAAACAAATAACATTATTTTTAATGATTATTACTGCTGAAATAAGGATTTTAAATAACTGAAAAGGTTTTGTTTATTGTTGAACTGACAAAATGATTACTAAGAGAGATAAAGTGGTACTAAGCACTGTCATCTAAATTGGTAATATTTATTTGATGAACACTATATTATATATACGTTGATATATGGAACCGTTACAAAAAAATCGTTAAAGTATTAAAATATGTTTGAGTTGACCTTCATATTAATAATGGTTTTAATCAAGATCTTTAGTAATCAAATATATGTTATGAATAATAGGTTTCATTTTCAGAAAGGTAGCATAGTGCTTTTCTACTATGAAAGATATGGCAGCTGGTTCCGTAATTATGCGTTCTTTCTTTCTAAAAATATTAGTAAATGATCACATACTTTTCCATTTCTCAACACAACCACAAAACAATTTTTTTATAATTATAAGATCAAAAAATTATCAAAGCGATTGTCAAATAAGAAACAATAAAAAAATCTTTATTGAAAGCTTTATAAATATTGTTTAGTAATAATAGGTTTTTGGTACTTTCTACATTATATCAAAGATCGGATTTTAGATTATTTATTTGATGATCTGCATCTATCTGCCATGAACATGAATTCTTAGATTCTTTTTTTGAATTATAGATAAATTAGTTTGAAAATTAATTTCTTATTTATATATTTTTTTAATTATACCGATAAATAACGGTCAATTTATTCTGTTTCGTCATTTCAATACATATTTTACAAAATATACTTAATTCCAAATAAATAAAGTTCAATAAAAAATAATTAAAAATAACAAAAAGAAGTGTGTATTGAACCAAAATAAAGCTTCTTATTAGCGCGCTATTTATTACTGTCAAATACTGGAAGTCGCTATTTGAACAGAAACCCTATTTTCAGCCAACTAGTAACAAATGCTCGTATCGATAATAATTACCGCTTGTCAAGATTGGGAGCATCAAGTTTGGGAATTTATTGCCAATGTCAGTGCTATAGTAGGCTATAGACATATAGCTAGAGACAAGTTATTTCCTTGTGTAAACATTACAATCACCCTATTAACACAGTCCATAAACAATCAAAATATACAATACACAATACATTGAAAACAATTAGGAGTTCGATAGTCGCGCGCAGTAACGATTTTTATGTTACACTTTTTTTCTATTAAAAACAAAAGAACTATTTGAAATTTAAAATTAAATTGATTGAAACTACTCTTTTTGTTATATATATATATATATCCATTTACAGTAATTAAGCCGGATTCACAATCATATGTAGTACGTATACATAAATGTATATGTATCTACATCTATGTAGGTACATTGATGTTTATGTTGTGAAAGCATTACTACATCTACATAAATGTAT
>JAUZND010005195.1:0-11320 GCA_034780555.1 Coelogynopora nodosa
GACACCTTAATGGCTCATATTGAGCCATCTCGATGGCTCAAGTGGCTCAGGTGGCTCCTAATGAGCCATTTGAGCCACTAGTGGCTTATAGTGAGCCATCTTAATTTGTAGTGTATCAATTATGTTGAGAATCACATAAGCTTGACTGCAGAGCATGTATGGCATGCCGTTTATTACTTAAAAACTAGCTCACATGAGCTTGCCCAAGCATACTTAATTTATTACTTTATATGTTTATTTCAGTTATGATAATTCGAATTATTAAGATTATAAAAAACAACATTGTCATTTGTATAAAGTCTCATCTTATACCTTGTCCTTGGCCTTTCCAAAGTCAAAGAGAGCATGCTTGGGCAAGCTCATTTAAGCTTATTGTTATGTAATAAACTAATTATTCTTGGAGTGCTTAGTTCAGGCATGATTTTCTTACATATTTTTTGAGTTCAAATGGATCGTTTTTCAGAATCATTCAAAACTGCAATAAAAATTCAATATGAAGGGGGTGAGGGTTATCAATAATTATTGCCTCCCAGCCCTCTAAAGTATTTTTTATATATTTGTTCTTTTTTTATTATATTACATATTGATATTGTACTTATATTTTATTAATTACATATAATTCCATTTCTTATTGTGTTCCCAAAAATTATATTCCTCATTGATGGGTATCAATCTATAACATTTCAATTTATACATTGCGGTTATTAGATACATACATCTGTTTTTACTTAACTTTTTTTAACAAGGAAGATAGGGTCCTGTACTTATCACGAGTTATGGAAATCATGTGGAGATAAAATTGTAGTACTGAGTCTAAAGCACAAATTAAGGAAATTTGGTCTCTTCTATGTGCAAAGTCTATGAGTCATGACAGACAAAGGAGCTGCAAGAAAGACAAAACTAAAGGAGCACCTTTTCTATTGTCGAAAACATTCCTTGTTGGTTTTGCACTTCTATGAGGCTATCTTACCACTTCTTAAACAATATGTCATCATGTTTCAAACATCAGATCCCATAGTACATCTTCTTCATGATCAACAATCAAAGCACCTTCAACAATTTATGGTATGTTTTGTGAAACCAAAGTTAATTCCAAAAACGAGTAAAGATCTTGTTGTGCCATTAGAAGACTCTGCTTTACTCTGTCAGCATATTTTGTTCATTGGAAACGAGACTCAACAAATATTTGATGAACTTAATATCACATCAAAAACTGCCTTCATGACCAATGTTGCTACTGCCTTCAAAGAATGAGCTGTATTTACCTACAAAAAAAGATGCTTGTCAATAATGAGGCATTGCAAATTCTGTCTGTTCTTAATCCTGCTGCACATGGTCACACCACATTAATGTCATTGATGCTGCAAATTTCATTAACTACTGTTATTTCTGATTCAGATCGAGATATGTTTGTAATGGAGTTTCAAAATTTTCATTCAAATGTTTCACAGCAATTTCTGCATCTAAATGAAAATCAGCAGATTGATGAATGGTGGAACAGTTCAATAAATAATGAATATTCTATGTTACGGAAAGCTGCTTACATGTTTTTACGGACCTGAAGTTAAAAGTACATTCAGTATTATGGGAGATATTTTAGATCCCCAGTCCAGCCATTTGAATGTTTCCATTCTCAGCGCTATTAATACAATAAAGGATGGCCTCAAGGCCAAGTCACAATCATCAGTCAACTATTTTAAATGTTCAGATGTTGCCTATGATAAAGTGAACTCCAAGTTATCCCACAACATGATGAATGCTTCAAAAAAATATCAGAAAGAGTTGTTGAAGGCATTAGAAAAAAGCCAAAAAACTCAAAGTATCTCCAAGTCTAAAGAAAAGCACCTATTAATGGTGGCCACCATTAAAGCTAGAAGGAAACATCATCACAAGTTTTTAAAACATCTGGCTGGTAAAAGGAAGAAAGTCTAGATGTGTAAAGAACTGTGTGAATTTCTTAATGTTACTTATATATCATATATTACATGTGCATATATAGTATATGAAATATAAGATACTCATAATACACACCATTATGGTGACAAAATAAAAGGTTAAAAAAATTTCATTGCAGGGCGACGTAGCTCTGCGGATAGTGCAGTAGGTGGAGCTATTTCCATATTTTTTAAATACCACCAAAGTCATGCCTGTATAATGAAATATTACTAATAATTTGGACTAATACAATATTATGATGAAGAGTCAAATGTTATTAATTAAAAATTTATTCCAAATATTTAAACACTTCACCTTTTGATTGAATGCACTTCTGGAGTCTATTAATAATACTTGCACATATTTTTCATAAATTTCATTATCAATATTTAAAAACTGATTTAAAATGATTAAAAACTGAAAAATACATATTTTAAATTATCATTGGTTCTTATATTTTTTAGTATACTACATCCTTCATAACACCCTACAGAAAGAAATTTATGTTTATTATTTGTTCTTTGTATTTATTTTGTATTTGTGAATATTACTACAGATTGTGTGTAATCCTATACATACCATCTACATGATTGTATTATCTAAAAATATATACATGTTATTTTTATTAAAAATTATGGTGGTATTTGTCTCCTTGATTTTTTTTGGTCCAAAACAGTAGACCCCCTGTTCTATATATTTAGATCCCTTAAGCCCCCCACACATGAAGTGATAAACAGAGACACAAGACATTTCATGCCTTGTGTTTAGCTCAATCGCTATGTGTGTGGAGAGCATACATTTCACAGTGATGTAATTTGTGTCCTGTTTTATTGCCTTGTGTGTGTGGGGCTTTATGAGTATTAAACAATATTTAGCTTATTAGTTATTTAATACTTTTAATGATAGGGGCTCTAGCTATATGGAAGTAGTTTTAAGGAGGTAATGCTCATGAGTAGTAATATGGTTTAGCCCTAATTTTTTTAGTGGCTGCAGATTATTATTATATTTAAATAATTTTGTACATAATATGTTTTATGATAGAATTAAAAGAAAACAGTCTTATAGATGGAGGGTATGACATTTCATCCATAAGCTTTATCAATTACATAGTGCTATTATATTAAATAGGTCCAAAATATTAGATTTCTAGAGGATATAGATAAAAGTAATGGAGAAGAGATTGACAGTACATTACACATGCTTAGATAAATGTTACAAAACGAACTGTAAAAGCATACCTACACATTGATTCATTTATAAGAGATGATATATTTTTTGTTGCAAGAGGAGATTCCATAGTGTATCTATGAAATTCCATGATTCCATGAAATTCCATGGTATATCTAGGAAATACAGTTGGAAAAGTTAGATATATTGCATCTTTTGTTAGAAATTATCCTTCATGGCTGAGGGGTAGGATCAAAATATGTGATATTTAGTATCGGTTTATGGGTTCCTGTAGTCCTGTGCATTTCTCCAAATTATAACTGGTTGAATAGATGTTATTTAATCCCATAAATTATGTTATTCTGTAGTCATATGTTTGGTTTATTGATAAGTTTACAAATTTCATGTGTCAGTTGAGCAAGTCAGGCATTCCTTTAGGGGTTTATTCCATGAAAATTTAGTAGCCACTATTAGCTGTGACTGTGAACGATTAACTTTTTATTCCAATACAATGCATTGCAACCATGTTATGTCACATGTGGATTTGTGCTACTTAGAAATTGGTCGTGCGAGCATATTTATTGATTTTTGACAATATGGTACGTTGTAGGTCTGATTCGCCATTCACGCTGACTAAAGCAAGTATAGAAAGTGATTTGAGATATACTACTAGTATTAAACGCTATACATATTATACTGTGAGTATCTGTATTGGATATATTTTAGGAGTTTTGTGATATCAAGCTTTAGGAGTTTAGGAATTTTATGGTATTAAACTTTATGAGTTTTGTGATATTAAACTTTAGTAGTTTAGGTATTTTACGTTATTACATTTTAGGATATAAAACGTTTGCAATTTAGGGATGATTATGGTAAAAATTCAGAAACGAGAATGAGTGAAATTGAACTTCAAAGTACATGGAGTTGAATGCACCAATGTGCTTGCATTTGTTTTGATAGAAGTATACATTTAGTATACTTATAGTATCTACTTTTGGCGATTTAATATTAATAGTATTCTTTAAGTATATTTATATTATCTACTTATCGCTCTTTAATACTAGTAGTATATCTCAAATCACTTTCTATACTTGCTTTAGTCGGTGTGAACAGCATGATCGGCGAATCAGACCTACTACATATCTTTTGAGAAAAATTAATAAATGTACTCGAATGACCGATTTCTAGTAGCAAATTAGAATTCAACGACACCAACTCAGTCGGGATTTCTATTGAAACCACCCGGATCTGACATTATATGGCTGAAGTGCATCGTATTGGGAAAATCAATTATTGTAATTGAATGGTCGATTACTAAGTACTATTAGGGTCTTTAATCACTTGTAATTAGCAAAATCGAACTCTGACCTTAAATGAATCGGAAACGACCTTGGCCTTGTTTAGATAGGTAACCAAAAAATAAATGCTCGATTCAGATTGGCTGAATTTAAAAAAAAATTGGCGCAAAATTCAAAACCATTTTCCTCGGGATGAGTGGGGAGTTTCGGTTTCAGGGTGTTGAGTTGTAGGGGCAGGGCCGATAGGTCATGTTACTATTTTAGATGGGTTGGATATGCCATTCATATATTACTTCATTTGTCATTTCTATGATAAACTTCACTATTAATAATATTTATCCTTGTGATATAGCTGAATAATGGATTGTTATTTACTTGTTAACTTGTTAGAATACTATTGATTCCAGAATTATGCGACTATAAAATATATAACAGGGTTATATATAACAGGGTGGCAAGGGGTACTCATAATCCTAGTATATACTCGGATTTTCATATTTATCGTTTTTGTTTTGGTGTTTTAATCCTTGCCCTAATAAGTAATTAAACAAATATTAAGTAAAACAATAATTTAAGCTTCACAAAGTGGCCGAAATGTGTATTACAGCATTAAAAATAGAATTTTTTCTAATATATATATACTCGGATATTGTTTTGCATTTTATGTGGCTACCCTGATCTGATATACTATATGATGATGATGACCACTCTACAGGGGGTAAGAATAAAAAAACTAAATATCATGGTTAGTGGCATAATATTTGAAATAGTAGATGTCGTTCCTGCATTTTAGATTGTTTTAGCTGTGGTTTTGCTGGTGGCTGTTGCAGTAGTTGTTGTCGATTTGGTTGAGGGAATTTGTTTATAATGGTATTATTGATTGTTGAGGGTAGAGTGATTCTTTGTCAGCCATTGAATTTAGCTGCATCTCTGTCTCTGTAAATCGCTTAGTGAGCAGAGGCTTCAGGATTCATCCTAAGAATATGTCCAAGCAGTCTCCACCTGGTTTAACTGAGTCTAAACTAACTGGGTGGGTTTTTGTTAAGTTGTAGAAATCTTGGTTAGTGATGGTGGTTCCGTATAGTCTTTCTGTAATCATATGGAGGTGTCTGCGATTATGTTATGCCCCAAGGGCCACAGTTATAAAGTAGAATAGGCTTGACTAGGCTGTTGTACAGTCTACGTTTGGTTGTAAGAGAATGTGTTTTTTATTTCTGCCGGAGTTTTTTCATTTACCTAAAAGCCTTTTGAGAGAGGGCAATTCCATGTTGAACGACTACTTCGTCGCCGAGAAGACTTCCAAGTTTCCTTGTATTGCGCCAGGTTGGGGTCTTGCGGCAAATGGTGGTGTAGTCGGTTTTAGGTTCCTTAACTTCCAGGTTTCATTTGATTAGTTTGGTGGAGATGATTTTGAGGCTAACTTTTGCCTCTTTTTCGTTGTTTTGGATGAAGTCGTAGTCGTCAGCGTAGCCTCTTTCGGGGATAGGTATATGGTTAGGTGGTCTAGGGATAAAGTTTCTAACTTCTCTAATAACCGCCTCAAGGTAATGGTGAAAAGAATACGGCTGAGGGTTACCAATTGTGGTAGCGATGTTAGAAGTGAAGTTACCGTACCTGATGTGATATACTGTATAATAATCGGTATATTTAATAAAAAACGAATAATGTTGACTTAGTAAGACGTGTTTTTTCCGAGATTTTGCAATCACAACAAATGACATCTCTGTTATATTAATAGATAATTCAAAGATGTGTTGTTAAGGAATTGTGCAGTGCGTGCATGAACTAAAAAATTGGAGAAGAAATAGAAATAACCGATTTGTTATTTGCCATAAAGAAATTTATTTCTATTGATTGAGTCGAAACTTAGTCAAACCCATGGTCTGATCGGACCTATTTTCTCAAATTTGATTTGTCTGCGATTGATATCAATGCTAATATGTATGTCACTAAGAGTGTAGGCAGTTTTAAGAAGTTCGTCCTTTTTTACTATTGCAAGTAAGTGCTAAGCCTTCCTACTTTGAATCATGCGTGATGAAAAGGGAATCTTTATCTAGGTACATAGGCAGACAACTGTTTGGTGAATACATTTGACATCACCATCTCTCTCGTTCAAGCTCATCACTAAAGGAGGTCAAGCTCTGTTAGTACAAAGCATGAAATAAGAACCCATTTACATCTAGAAAAATTCTCAAACAATAAAGAAAATTTATTTTCTGAATATTATATTGCACAATATAACATTACATGTAACAATTACATAACATTATTATATTCAAAATGATAACATATCACCAAGACGAAGTTGTACTAAGGGTGTATCACCCAATCGTTTAGCTTGAATTATTATTTTATAAACTGCTAAGAAACAGAGTTTTGTAATTTATAACCTAAAAATAATTCTAACTTCTTTATATGTTATGCAATATTATATAGGAAGTTGTGATATCTGAATTATGGATCGTTATTTGTTAAATTGTTATAATACTATTGGTTCCATATCAAAAAATTATTTATCCTAGTAGTATGTATTATTAGAATTAGCAGCATTTAATCCACGCTTGGATACATTATTTTAATAATCTGTATATTTCAGACCTGTTTTCCAAGAGTTCGTTATCATAACACTACCATGCAACTACATAAAACTTTACATAGTATAATTAGTTGTATAATTGATATAAGTGTTACATTTTATATTGTTTCTTTTGATGCATCGATAGAAAATTCAAAGACATTGAAGTCATGGGCAATTAAAAAACCGAAAAGATATGTTAGAATGATTTGTGGAATTTTACGTAAAGTAGGATCATAATCATGTATGATTGAAATCAACATTGAATTGGTTCGTATCTCTTTATATAATTCCATATAATAATATAAAGAAGCTTTTGATCTATAAAATTTTCTAATTTGTGTTTCATTGAATTCATACACCTTCCTTACATTATTGAAATGAAGACATCAAAGTTTGACACTGAAGAAATCGCTTTTATCATTAACTGGTTCGACTTGAGGCAGGCTTATGTTTTAAAGTCAAGTCTTATGTTTTTCGAGTAATTGATCTTTCATTAATTTTTAACCCTTATCATACTTTTTCAACCATATTTATCACAATTTTTTAACTCTTTCTATCATACATTTTCTTAACTGAGCAGAGCTGTGCCACCCCTATATGCGTCACTTTGGTATTCTTTCATTTTCAGATAGTGACAGGTGGCACTGCATTTTTCATATCTATGCTGCTAAATACTGCGGGTCTGAACAATCTAACAAAGAGTCCAACGTAAAAAAAGTTTTGTAGATACTTTAGCGGATTGAGATGGCGTGCAATTTTCCATACGATTGTCTTTAATCACTTGTTACGGTTTCTCGAATAATTCACCTCAACTTCCTTAAAATCTGGGAGCCCTCAAGTTATGCAAAAGGCTTTTTACCTAACAATTATATATACATTAATTAGAATATATTATAATTTAAAGGTAATATTTTACTCCTTAATGTAATGTTGTCAACTGCATATCTAAGGTAGGATATAACAGCCTTCCATTTAAAAGGAACAGCCCCCCAATAAAGAAAGTTATACTACATAAAATGGCATGAAATTGTGATCGCAATTTCCGTGCTTGCCATAGGCGCCTTTTTTCATAAATATACCAATGAATGCAAGTATTTTTTATAATGCAGAATTATATATGATTTCATAAATTTTATCCATTTATATCGATATCTTTTTTGGAATCTTTTGTATACTGATTAAATAATTAGCCAACCCTCATTATCGTTTTGAAGTTTGAGTAATTACCTATTTTAATCAATAGAAAGACCATCATTTAACAACTTAATTTAGCTAAAGGACTACTTTACAGTAACTCATAATGAATCAGTCTAAATGAAAAAATAAAACAAACAAATATTTATTTATTTAATTAATTAGACTAAGTTCTCTGCCAAATAATCTGCTACGTTTTATCAAATTTTGTCAACTTCAAAATGTTCAACGTAGTAATATTGTTGACTATATCCTTAATAAAACTAAAGTAATGAACTAAGCAGATATATACAATTATATGTACGTGTATGTTAGTTAATTCCTTCTGTGTATCAAGTTACTGTAATTATTTTTAAATGTAAAATCACAAAACAAGTCATGCAAAAAATATGTTTATCATTGGCATCATGGAAACATATTATTATTATTACTGTTTATAAATTATTATAAATTGTTACATTTATTTTAAAACAAAAGCGCATATTATATACTGTTAACATGATACGTAATCTATGGTCAACTAAATGAATTGAAGTATACTATAAGAATCGGTGTTGAATATCACACGTAAAGTAAATATTTGAAAGCAAAGTTTGAATTGGGAGTTGTTGAAATGAATTTGACCCATCCGTGGTTGAATGGTAGATAACAGAGAATAGAAGATTAGAGAAATGTATTATGAGAATTTTAAAAAAATGTAAGAATTTTTCAAATTAGTTTTATCTATAACCTTTATAGGAGTATTACTCTCAAAATCGGTGATAAAAAACTATGATCCCACTGTTTTCGTAGACAAAATAGTATTGACAATTTTGTCCGAAGTTAGCTATGCTTCCTCCATTCGCAGTGTTGTAGAATTATTATGGATGTAAGACATTTTAATAGTGGGCTATTTCGGATATGACAGTCCTTTTCGTCATACGATTCAGTAAGACGTTGATAACCAAACAACTGTGACATAGCTATCGTTATGTATGAATAAATTATGTAAAATTAAAACCCAGTAAACTAAATTTTCAGTGCTTAACACTATTTTCAAATATATAAACTACAATACATATTTAAATAGCTTATTTGAATAAATTGTTAGTATTTGAATTATTGTCAATAAATTAATTTTAACAAATCCTGATAGTCAATTTTGATGTGGATTGTAGGTTTTTTCAATTGAATCAATAGTATTGCCTCTCTCAATCTTAGATTAATGCACTCATTGTCGAGACAATGATAGATGATCAGGTTATCGATTTTACTTTACATATTTTGCGATTATGAAAGATGGAGATATTGATGTCATTATAATCTCTCGTATTCGGTGATGTAACGTTCTGATGGTACTGTCAATATATATTTCATTGCAACAGGTACATTGCCTCCGATATACGTCATTTTGTATGTTGGACACATTTTTATTTGTTTATTTGAATATTGACAATTTTTTCAAATAATACAGGGTGATCCAAAAAAACAAACCCCTTTTATAAAAAGAATGCAGTTGAAATATGTTTAGTTTTTATTAATTCAATTAATTATACAACTACATAGGTATGTATGTATGTGTACATGTGATATTTAACGGCATATACAAACAATACAACACATTTCAATAAATTAATTAAAGTTTATATTATAATCATTGCGACATAATCGTCCTCCATTTTTGTGATGATTATTGACAGCGTCTCACCATAGATTTAATTAATTTTTGACAATTTTGAAGTGTAATTGAATTCCACGCCCTTGTGATTGCCACTTTAAGTTGCTGTATGTTTTCACATTCTTGACCTTGCATTCGTTCACAAATAATTGTCCAAATATTTTCAAGCATCCTCAAATTTGGGAGATTCAGCTTCAACAGGAATTCGTTCAGTAAACAATTCTTGAACGACCTAAAGTGTCCCACGAGTTCAATGAAAATACCCAGGATCATCTTAAAAAGTTTTAATAATCTGAGGGAAAGTAGCTTGAATTGTAGGAAGAGCGCTTTCTCGTACAAGATCATGATACAGATTTTGTTCCATCGTCTTCTTAATTCCAGCTGGAAAGTCGTATTCACTTAGAAACTCCTGAGCAAATACAGGAGCGTTACGAGGAATAAGTCCATTCCATGTTACACCTCCCCATAAGTTAAAACCTGAAACGAATGTGTCGCGCATGCACAATCCGCCATGGTTTTGATTTTCGACTCTTGAATGGCTACACATGATGTCATTTTTTAGTGTTTAATGTGGGAATCACTCGAATTTTTCCCCGAAAAGTCAGTATTCACTAATTTTAGCCATTTGCATCCCGGCACTAAAATTATTTGTTAATATTATTAATTGTTAAGAGCCATTGGGCATACCTGACGTGCATACCCAAATGTCTGTCTTGGATCTTGCTAAAAATTATACTGTAGTATGGGCGCAAATTAGCATTACGATCACATCTACGAACAGATCCAAATGACGTTCTAAGTGAGTGCCTCTGCAGCTCTTCTTATAGATTTGCCCCTCAGATTTATGACAAAAGCAACGACTCGCCTTTGTTCGAAGGCATTTGTTGCTGTTTTCCGTCTGCCTGATCCAGGTTTACGATTGCAATTACCTTTTGACCTTGCTTTTATTAAATTATTGTGGATACAACTTAAGACAGTTGCTTTTCTCTGCAAATGAACATTATCATGTTGCGATTTTATAATTTCTCACATATTCTTTCTTTCCCCAAATTGGATATAATAAATGTAGAGATTCTATAATTTTTCTTACAAAAATAAGCTGCGCAGCAGTTAACATTATGTATCAAGTCAGTTGAAATTTGCACACTGTGTAGCTGTTATTCAATAAATCTTGTGCCTGTATGAATTGAAATCGATAGTCTGTATGCTTGTGACTGTATGAATTGAAATCGATGGTCTATGTGCTTGTGACTGTATGAATTGAAATCGATAGGCTATGTGCTTGTGACTGTATGAATTGAAATCGATAGTCTGTATGCTTGTGACTGTATGCATAGACATACCTATAATATGAGAAATCATACAGTCTGTCACTATAGATTAAACAAGAACAGAAAATAAAAACATAAAATTGAAAATCAATAAATGTAGTATAAGTAAAGTCAAAGGAAAAGGCAATGAGATGGAGTCAAAAGAATAAAATCTACAGGA
>JAUZND010005196.1:0-11318 GCA_034780555.1 Coelogynopora nodosa
TTTTCTAGTTAGTTTAAACTGTTTACATTTTCTAGTTAGTTTAAACTGTTTACATTTTCTAGTTAGTTTAAACGGTTGACATTTTCTAGTTAGTTTAAACGGTTTACATTTTCTAGTTAGTTTAAACGGTTTACATTTTCTAGTTAGTTTAAACTGTTCACATTTCCTAGTTAGTTTAAACTGTTTCTATTTTCTAGTTAGTTTAAACTGTTTACATTTCCTTATTAGTTGACGTATTCGTTGATATATTAAATGTGATAACTTTTAAAAATATTTAGTTCTCATATTCACCAAATTAGACATTTGTATCACTTATTTAGCAATACATATTTTGCTTAAATAAAAATTTATTGTAGCTATTGAGTTCAATCCAGTTTAGTTTTTGTCTACAAAATATATCGACAATTCACAAATGATTACTTTGTACAATTTTATATAATAATTGTTATTAAAAATTGACTTTAATTGTTTTAAAATTAAAGCAGTTTTCTTTTTGCTTTTTAATCCTTCTACTAACATTCAATTGAGTAGTGTGTTGAAAAGAGTAGTGTTAAATTATATAAATATTTATTGAAATTTGATCATTATATGTCCAAAAGTATTACAATAAAAAAGCGCAATTTTCAATAAAATAATTAATTGAATCCAGTTATATCACTCATTTTATTATTTGCAATTCGTATTCTGTTTATCAAAAGAAATTATAATAATTATATTTTAACTTTAAAAATTAGATTTATATAATATTAAAAGTCTATGATTATGTGAATCAAAGTTGTTTTCTCAATAATTTTTATTTCAAAACAATGACAAATTTGATAATCGCAAAGTGATGCAGATTTTGCCTATTTCAATAAAATATTTTGCATTTTGAAATTTCTGATTTGTAAACCCATTGTTGGTTTTGTTCATCAATTACGAGTATAATAATAACTTCCTATTGATTAGGACTATATAAAGGTTGTTATTTTAAATATAGACAGTATTTTAGTATGCTTATTATGGACAATTAACATTATTATATGAAAAATATCAATTTTAAATAAATAAATAAATAAATAAATTCAGTTATATACAATACATAAAATGTAAATATAATTCTAAACTCAATATTTATATCATTTAAATATTTACATAAAGGCAGATAAGGTGTAATATGTATCAAGGACATGACTTTAGCTTTATATTGTTGAATATTTTCCAATATACACCATTTTCTATTATTGATTACAGAATGATCAATTTGATATTATTGATTATTGAAGGATCATTTTGATATTATTGATTATTGAATAATCAATTTGATAATATTGATTATTGAATTATCACTTTGATATTATTGATTATTGAATGATCAATTTGATAATATTGATTATTGAATGACCAATTTGATAATATAGATTATTGAATGATCAATTTGATAATATTAATTATTGAATTATTGAATTATCAATTTGATATTATTGATTATTGAATGGTCACTTTGATGTTATTGATTATTGAATGATTAATTTCATATTATTGATTATCGAATGATAAATTTCTTATTATTGATTATTGAATTATCAATTTGATAATATTATATTTATTATCTTAGTGAGGAAGATTTTTATCGTTTTAATCTTTGAGTTTTCTTGGAGCCCTTTTTGCAACGCAGTCGATTTTGTAATATAGAACACTTTCTTTTCAAAATTATTTAAAAGGCAGTTTTTAAAAGTAACATAAAGAGATAGTTATTTGCTTTTCAACTGAAGAAATATATGTAAAATTGTTTAAATGTGTTAAAACAACCTAAAAAATGTTTTTTAATAAAAAATGTAACTCACTTTTTTATCTGCATGTATGTATATTGTTAAAGGTTAATAAAAAGCAACCATTCAAAGTATATTGATAAGTCATCACATAAATTTATGTATTCATTCCTTCTTTTATAGTTTATTTTACTGTGAAATTTAAAAAAATAAGTAAGATATCATATTTGTTCTTTTTAAAACATTAAAACTATTTACAATTGACAAAAATAAGCCCATTAATTATTTATGACATAAATATATCTAGCAATAGCATCCTTATAAGTATCCGTCACAATCTTTTGTCTTTTGACTTGACATATTTAACACTTATGTCACATATGTCATTTCGTTTCATGATTTATTTAAAATAGAACGTTAACTATTTATACAATTAATGTGTTCCTTGTATTTAATGTATTTAAATATTGATTTGTATGTATAAGAAAAAAAGCATAGTTAATTCTAAACTATATATATTTTTTCAAAGTTTGACTAATTTATTAGCTAGAAACAAATTAAGAATGTGTACATACATTGTAAAATTATAAATATCATATCATATACATATATATTTTTAACTAGTTACAATATACGAAAAAAAAATTACACAAAGTGATATATTGTCAACATATAAACTTACTATATATACAATCGACAAACCATTTTATCTATATACAACAGTTACAAGATAAAAAATACCGATATGAAAACAGGCTACACTATTTATTATATTTTTAACATCAACTATTTACAATAAAATTATAATTATTACAATTTTTTTTCTAAAATATACAGGAAATGGCGATAGTCAAGAAATATTCCGAAAACTCTTTTACAATTAATATGTAAAAATAATAATACTGACTAAAACAAATAATTGGAATGTCTATTTTAGTTGTTGTTTATTTTAATTTAGTATTTGAAATAATATGTCTTGTAAATAATACACTCACTTGTTTTGATTCAAAAAATATGTTAATAAACTCTTTTGCAAAGTTGTAAACAGCTATTTTTTATATATAACTGATTTTTCAATATTAACGCAAGTGTTTTAAATATATTTATTTTTTAAGTATTGTTAATTTATATTCCATGAACCCAAAACCATATTTAGATGCAAAGCAGAGTTATCTCCGATTATGTTTTTAACAGCCTAAAAAGTGAAACATATTTAGCGCGATGCTGCGACGCGACGGCTGTAAATTTAGAAACAAAACATAAACTGCTAACTGATCTACAACAAACAACATTGACTATTGTGCCTCAGTTTTGACAAGAAATTGTTCATGGATTCAGAGGTGAACACGACGCAGCATATTGAGATTTGTTGCCGTATGACAAAGAGGGCAGGCCCCCTGCCGCGTCTGAAAAAATGTCAGGTGATAATATTTCTGTACTACGGCTTTAAACAAAATAATGATGAAATTGTTTTTTCGAAAAGAAAAGAATTTGTTGATTTTATTTTCCCTACATATATCTAACTAAGTATTCTTGTATTATAAGTGACATTTTAATCATGTAGGTCAAAATCTAGAATGAAAATATCGATTAAAAACTACAGATAGTTGTAATACAAAGTCATGACGTCATGACGTGTTTATACAATTTCATGACCGTCATGACATATGTGAATTAATTTAATGAGTAATTGATAAATTTAGAGAATTTATATTATATATAGTGATAATACATATAGTGAAAATAAAGTTTTAATATATTAGCTATGGTTATAAAAATTATACAGTTTAATAATTGAATATTTTCTTATGTCAACTAAAACAAGCATTAAAAAGATTATTTTTTGATATGAAAATAAATAAAATGTTCAAACGTCAAAAGTCCATAAAACTTTAAATGGATATGTTATTCCAAAGCATTATCGAAATTTGTATCATATTTAAACTATCTATAATATATTTCAATAGATACCGTTTTTGTCTCAACCTTAATATTCTTATGTCAAAAACCAGTTTTCTCATTGCTGCAAGCCTAAATCAAATTTTTATGATTATAATATATAAGGTAAATAAATACGTCTGTTCATAAAATTCTCTTTTTAGATCACTCCATTCATTTAAATTTTGATTACACTATTTTTAAATAATTTTAGCAAAACACCTAACTTTGTATTATAAATCTTCAATTTTTATTCAGTATTTATTGACCGATTAAAGTTGATAATGTGCAAATGAAAAAATAGCTTTCTAATAATGTGATCCACAAAGCACTTCGTATTTGAATGCATATAGTTTTGTTTTGATTCAAATAACTTATTTATTTGAAAATAAATTATTCTGTGCAAGATGAAGGTATTTGTAGCAGTGCAATTGTAATAATACATTTTATTAATAAGATAATAAAAATTATAACATGAAAATTGCATTCACCCTTACAATAAAACCCGTTTTCAATATCTGCTCTTTTTAAGGTTAAATATTGTCTTAAAGACAGATAGTATTTGTTTAAAAAAAAGTATTTTCTGACTATATTTAACTAAAAACACTTACCAATGAATTGACCCAACAATCGTCACAGTACACATGCCAACATTCAATCGATATTAATGGTCGACGATAGTGTCCCTGCAATAATATGGAACAACACATTCAAATAAATAATAAATAAATTATTAACAATTATTTTGTATCTTAAAATATAGACAGAAACATCAGAAGCAATAGATTGAATAAATAATTAATTATTCTAATAAAACCAGTTTATTGATAAAAATAGTTAATTAATTTAATTCAATTGAATTGAATGGTAAATAATTTTTTTCATTTATGAGATTTCATAATATATCAATTTGTTTTTTTATGACTAATAGTTATACTAAATATTATTATTAAAGTAATTTCATTTCATTTAATTTAATTAGTTATTTAATATACTACTTACATAGTAATCTCAATTAGCCTTAGATCAATTTTATGTAAATAAAAATATTTTTAAACATAAATTTTGTTAACTGTTAAATTTGAAATTATATATTAGTTATTTATAATATATTAAAAAATATTCATTAACTTTTTATTTATATTAATATTACATGTTCGACAGTTACATTTATATTTTAGGAATTCATATTATGTGTATATTATATTTTTTTAATTGTTTGCTCAGACATAATAAAATCAAATTATAGGGATATTTGCTAGCCTTAATAATTTTATAAATCAATACATTTTAAATCAATAAATATAATATATAAATAAATAACAAATAATTTAATCAATATTTTGAAATACAATTTATATGTTTAATGGTTTTTAGCGTTTTTAACCCTAACTTATGAGTAATTATTTTCTTTCTTCTAAATCAATAATTTTCTTTCTATAGGCTACTCACTTTGCACACACCGCACTTGATTGGATTATCGGAAGGAGATTCATGGGAGTTATTCTGGTGACTTCTTCTCATCTCCTGCAGTTGCTGGATATCTACATCGACGTCGGCATCACCTACATATTCCATGTCGTCTACATCAAGTCCCTCAACATCGATGTCCTTCCTTCTCTTGAGTAGGCTGGCTGCGTGTGTATATATAGGTAGTTTGTTGATATGAAGTTTAGAGATATTATTGATATAGTATACAAAATATTTGATATTCATTTTACACAACCATTGCATTACACTACAAATTCATATCCAGTGAAACTATTTTGGTATTTTATAGTTTATTTTATTGAAATAATTTAATTACTTTAGCAGATAACATGATGTTTTTCTAGAAGAAAAAAATTAAGTAGAAAATATATCGACGATTCTATATTATTTGTATAGTCATAACATTTATTTAGTTTGATTATATTAAATTTAAAAAAATTTAATATGTATAATATAAATTAACTTAATCATATTTTAATTTAAACTTATTTTTTAAATTATCAAAATTTATAATAGTTTTTCATAGCCGTTTAATTAAATTTTAAAATAATTCGAATGTAATATAATATTTTTATAAAGTGAATATTTTACAGAACATTTTTATAATACTCGTATATAGTTCACGAGAGCAATTTTATTTTATCTAAATTATTTTTATTGAGTGATATAATTTTAACATTTAAGGCTCCTGTTCATTAAATCAAATTTAAACAATTCAGAACCATAGACTTTCAGTCTTCTTATTATATATTAAAGTTGATTATATGGAATAGGTCGCTGAGGTGACTAACCTTTGTTAAAAATATGTATTGTGCACACATCATTTTCGCATATGATTTACTAAATTTATTTGTAAAATATTTAAAATATCGTTGCCTGTAATAAAACATTGTAAGAATTACATGAATTCATCAATTTATTATAAAATGTTACTAAGCAGAAACTGTGTCTGTACGACTCCTATAAATCGCCAATATCCAAAAACATGTTTCACGCGTAATTGTCGGAATCATTGTTGGTTACTACTTATTAATCATATTTCACAATCCAAATTTTACAACTCCTGTCAAAATCCCCTGTATATATTCAGATCGTAATGTTTTTGTATTAAGAACTAAGAATTAAATAAACAAAATGAAATACTTACGGGAACAATTATTATTATGTCCCAAATTAGTCAACACCGAATAGCTGCCTTCTTCTAAATCCGTTTCTTCAAACTGAAAAAGTGTTTCCGCAATACTTTAGTAGTGTTTTTCTTTAATTTAGTTAACTTTTAGTTACATTTTATTAACTTTAGATTTCATAGATATAACACAAACCTGCTTTGAATGGTTATAGACTATGTCGCTTGAAGCGGGACTGCCAAGCGTTTCAGAAATATGTTTTCTTTTACGATGTTTGGCTAAAAAATAAAAATATTTTATCTTTATTTAATATACAAGCAATTTCATGTTATTACATAACGCCTATTTCAGTTAGAAAGTAACTATATTCTATTAAATAACAATTGTTTATGCATTTTCAGAAATACTCACTCTCAGTCGAGACTAAATCTGAAACATGACCTCCAGCTCTTATCATAATTGCGACTACATATTTACCTCTCTTTTTTACCTTCCAGAATAATGAATTGGAAGTTTTTTAACTTTTACAGAATTTTTAAGTTTAAATGGAGGTATATGGTAATGTTTGTCATAATAAAAATATTTCAAGCCGTTACATTCATAGCATATATAGCAAGCTATTACAGTATCGCAGATACTAAACAGCACATTAAATAGAAATAAAGTTCTTTAAATGACTCCATCTTTTAGATCATTATTTTGAATGCATTGCACTTCTATTATTAATATATAGTTTTAAACATTGCCGGCGCATTATATTTTTATATTGTTTTGTCATTCTACTAATTTCAAAATCTCTTCCTACATTTTTAAATGTAACCCCACAAAATACAGAAACATATTTGAATCTGCCTTTATCTAACAGAAGCTATACATATTATGCTTAAGATTTTTTTTGTTTTGTTAAGCGAACTAAATGGTGTATTACTTTCCTTACTATAGAAAGAAATGGTGTTTACAAATGTTATTTTTAATATATATATATATAGATCAACCTACAAATTGACGTTCTTCTCAAACGATTGTTCTTGATCTTGAGGAAGTTTAGGTAACGTGACTCGCTTGTATGGATCTCTGATTGAAATTCGGATCTTCCTTTTCTGATACTGATTTGTAATTCTGAGTCATCCTCGAGGTCCTGTATAGTATATTTGTACCAATTAGAAACAATAAATATCAGTTAAATCAATAAATCAATTATATTCCATTGCTGAATCATAATATGTCAAATGCTATACCAGAGTGTATCATTGTCAGCGCAGAAAATATAATCAAAATTGAAACTATATATTTATATGAATATAATACATCCAAATAATAAAAACGAATTATATTTAATTATTTCTTGTAATTTACATTATATTTCTGATTTACTGATGTATTAAATAAAGGAAATATGATGAAACCATATTCTACATCAAACTACACAACAATCACTGTAATCTGTGTACTAAATAAAAGAATTGCAGCAATAAAACAAATAAAATTAGAAAGAACTATATGTGTTACTGATTTACAATATCATATGTTCAAGTTGGTTAAAAGTTGTTATGGCTTGATTTTTGCAATATGTAAAGAATAAGGATCATTGGCGCACTTTCAATCCCAAAATATAAACTGAAAAACGAAAATTGATACATCCAATATCCCTGTGTTCCTGTAAAACCAGTTCTGAATGCTAAATAGGTGGTGAGATTATTCATAACTTGCCTTCATTTCCTTTGATTCTGTCGACGCCTCACTGTTTGTTGCGAAACAAGTCAAACTGAAGAATAAAAAACAAAATATTTCCGTTATAAGGCATCCGAAGGGAGTCCTAAAGTAACCGATACAATGTTACTTGTATATCGACGATGAGTTCTGTGAACATATTTTACAGAGTGAAACTCTTAATTTGACTATTTAACCAATATAAATATATATATCGTGATAATGTTAAGAGCATATCCTCAGGATTATAAGTGGCGTTTGTTTCGTGCCTAATCATCCTTTACATATGGTACACTCTTAGCGTAAATCTTCCCTAATGGGTGCTAAATATCTTCCCAAAGTAATGGTGCATCAGGTAAAAAATAGCTACCATTAGTGGAAGATTTTTTGGGCATACTACTGGCAAAATTTTAGTAGTATGATTATTTATTACAAATAATTTGTGATGTTAATTAAATTTTATTTATTAATTAAATATAATAAATATTAATATAAAAACGCTATAGACGGTATCGAATTTATAAAAGTAGGAAACATTGGGTAGAACGCAACACTTTAAAATATATAAAACTAAAAACCCATTTTAAGATAATTACAAAAACGGATAAATGATCTATATATATATACACAAGTCAATCAATAATGTAGAAATATTACAATTTTCATATATTGTGATAAAAACAAACATATATGCGTTACTTTACATGATAGCACTGAAATGTAGCCATATTATTAAAAATGATCCAGTTAATAATTAAATGTCACCATAACAGTCATGCTTAGAACTATGATGACGTCCACAAACATTTCATGTATACAGGAAAAAGGAATTTAATATAGGTAACTAACAAAATTACCATATATAAAAAACATATATATTGAATTTAAGTATAGAGTTATACTAATGATGATTTTATATTAATGATGCTTTAATTTTATTGGGTATAGTCTGTATAATCAACAATTATATAGTATAATTAACATTATATATGAGCACAAAAATGTGAAAGCTTTTACTTGTGTTATCTGAAGTAAATTAAGCATAAAACAAAAGGAAAAGTTTATTATTGAATGCACTTTATTAAAAGGGTTAATACTGTTAAAATATCCCATTATTATAAAATTTGAATTTTTGCAGAGATATATTTCTTTATATCAAATTACAGAAATACCTATCTATTTTCTAAAATAATACTAAATAGCTAACTATTTATGGAAAAAAACAGAGCATTTCCGAATATCAAAAAATAAAAAAAACAAGGAAGCAAAATTTTCTAAGATTAATTAAAATTAATATTAAAAACAAATGAATATTAAAATGTTAAGTTATTATCATTACGAAATATATAATATCTTATACCAGACCACGGAGTGTAATTTAGGTTGGGGAGGGGGCTAAATAACGAGTTGGTTTAGGCGCACCCTACTAGGTTTGTTGGTGTATTCAGAAGAAAAATGATTTATAAAAATTGGTGTTTAAGAATTATTATAAATTCGGAGAATTATAATGCATAGCCATAGGTATTCTTGGCTTTAAAAACATTATTTAAACTTTTAACTCAGCATTCAGATTTAAACTTAAAGTTTTCATATACTGTTATTTAGAATGTTTGTTTAAGACATGATAGTTTCTTAAACATTTGCACAATTTGTATTTCTCCGACTTTGCCGTCAATTTTCTCTGAGTTAGTCATTCTCCGAGTTGACTTGTTTGCCTTTAAATTATATATTATATATAATATTTGTTTACTTCACATAATTATAAACAAGAGAACCCTATTATTTGATATATAATTCTATCAAATGGTTTATAACTGATATTCCTCAATTAAACTTAAAATAGAATTAACATTCTTTATAATTTTCAATCAATTATATATTAATCATGTTGCAAAGGGAGAATCACATTTTTAATTATAAATTTATATATTGAACAACTATTACTCCAAGATGCTAAGCTATCCAATTAGTCTTGTGGATCAAACTTTTCTTTACATAATTTTGGAATAGAGCTTGGACATTCTGGGACAATTGCTTACCTCCGATAAGGAAAATTCCGAATAAAATTATCCACAATATCTTAATATTTATAAAAATGGCCTGAAGTTAATTCTTCCGCGTTACGAAAATGTAGGTGTAACTAGCAAAATAAAAAGTATAAAACAAAGTTTAATTAAAAATTTTACAGATGAGAATGATTAAAAATAAATGTTAGGGATAATATTTCTAATTAATTTTCAAAAACTAATGTTAACAGTGTACACCATTAATAAAAAAATATTTTCTTAAATAATCACTTAGACAAAAGATTTAATCACATAGACGAACGAAAAAACATGCCTAAATTACAATCAACTATTTCGCAAATAACTTATTCATTAATGGTTTTAAGTACATTAATCAATAATAATGAATATATTTAAATTGATTTTAATAGTTAATATAAATACTATTAACCACAATTATACCTTTGAGGTTATTTAATATATAAGGTTCTTAAATAAAAATTGCAGTTTGGCAAAATTGCAAAACAACTGCAGCTGCGCATATTCCCATATATCACATAAAAATTATTTTTATCGTACTTCATGTGATGTCGAAGTTTAAACAATCCCTTTCACGTATTATATACATAGGATAACGGTACACTAAATAAACCAAACAAATTCTATAAAATTTATGTTACGTTTAATTATAAAATACCATTCACTTATTATATGTAACGTTAATAATTTAAGCTATTTTTCAGACTCCCCACTCTCTCGTTAGGTTCCGTTACGCCGTGGAAACCCCCCCCCCCTAATTTATTACATTACGCCAAGCGCCAGAACCAATCCCCGTGAGATCGGATTAGACTTTTTGAGCCGCATGATTTATAACAACATAAAAATAGTTTACACATTTGCAGTGACGTGCCGAAAGGGGTACTACTATTACTTTCAATTAACTTTAACCATTACAAAAATAATTGCGTGGTATACAGTTATGGCCAATGATATCCGACCACCCATATATTTTTAGAATAAAACGTGTTATTAACCAAAAAACATGTGTAATTAATAGATGTGTACAATTGTACATGCATATAAATGTCATTGGTCTTTTTACGTGCAAAATGTCAATGTTTCATAAAATATTTAATACTTAGTTGCAAAATGTCAATGTTTCATAAAATATTTAATACTTAGTTGATTGACCATGAGCCGCTAGAACGGCGTTGATTCGTTGTGGCATTGAATCCACAAGAGATTGACAATACGCGGGAGGTATCTCTGTGATCCAGGCATGAAGAATAGCTGTT
>JAUZND010005197.1:0-11318 GCA_034780555.1 Coelogynopora nodosa
GTATTATGTATTTATCGATTTGCAATATATATATATTTTTAAAAACCTCTAAAATTATAGAGTAAGACAGGGTAATTCGGGTACTCGATTTTTTTACAAAGCTTACTCGAATATACTCGATTTTTTTTGGAAAGTTTATGCGGCCACCCTGATAATAATTCATACCATAAAATTATTTATAATAAAGATTATTTTAATTATTTTTCATTCTGATATTCATAAATATATATTTTTATGATCTTATAAAATTAGAACCTCTTTAAAATATAAATTGTTTTTTATATTAATTAACTCCATTTTATATACTATCTTCATAAGGTTGGGAAAATGTATTTGATGTCTGGACAGCCTCAAAAAAGGACCCGGCCACCTCAATGAATTAAAAATGGAAATTAAAAGTTTTATTACAAAAACAAAACATTTTACCACTGTATTATACATATATATATAATCATATAGATGTATATAACATGCTATAGATTATGTATATATAGGTACAAAAATAATTATTAAGATTATTTCTTACATTATTTCTTATGTTATGTAATATATGTTATTAAAAAGAAAAAACACATTCAGATAAAAGGGGTGCAACATTTTTTAAATAATAGCTGTACTTTGAAATAAATTCAATATAAACAATTATTTAAATATTTTAATAATATAAGGTGTTTTCCAATCTGTAATACTGAATATTGTATTTGCATCACTACCTTTTGTTCCTATTTACTATATGTAACTCTGTGTCTCATTCAAATATGTAATCCTAGAAAACTGTATGGTTTGTTTTTCTTTTATTTATTGTTTTGCTTAGTATTTTATGTTACTTACAAAATAAAATAAAAATCTGGCCTCACACATCAAACACATCAGACATCAAATATGATGCCAATACCAAGTTTTATGCATAATACAACCTGATACTAACTTCATGAAATTCTGACATTTAATGCTAAGTATTATTAAGGAATATATATTTTTCAATATACTGAAAAACATATAAAAATAAATGTCAATTAATAATTATATACTATTATATAAAAAATACTGTATACAAAGTGCTGAATAAAACATACACTTTGATTATAATATTTAAATTAAAAATATAATATGTAATAGTAATAGTAAATTAATCAAATATTTTTTGGACTACATATAAAATACCTATAATTTAATTAACCTATGTACATTAGACAATCTATCCCCACACCTCTCATATTTCTCTTAACAATTGTAATATAGTAATTTACACACATAAGAAAGCTATGAGTAATATAATTGATACACATTTCCAGTTTATTCAACTCTAAGTAACTCTAATTCCACTCTATTGAGTTCCACTTAACTCTATTTCACTCAAATGTAGCTCCAATTCCACTCTATTCCATTTTAACTAACTCTAATTCCACCTGAATTATAATTTAACTAACTAAAATTCGACTGTATTTTATTTTACATACTATTTATTTATTATCTATTTCTAGTTTCATTATAACAAAAAATTATTGGCTTACTTGTAATTTTATTTTTTGACATATTATATATTCTAAGGAATAATATTATATAGGTACTATTTATATTTTAATATTTAATTTACACTTGCATAAATATTTTATATCTTAATTTTATAAAGAAGTAATTTTTTAAAAATGTTATTCACAAAACTATAGATTAAATGATAGACTCATATGATACCACATGCATTTATATAACTATTCTAGTTGATAAAACCCAAAATTTGTTGATGCTATTCATAGCCATACCACTCTGGATATTAAGTTTTAAATATTTCTGCTAAACTAATAATGAAGCACTCTGAAGTCTGCACTGATGCAATGTCTCATTATTTTTTGTTATTATGTGGTTATATTCTATATTAGATTATCTTATATAATTTATTATTATTTATATATAAGGTTATCTAAATTAGATTATCTTATATTTGTTAGTCTACTTACCAATAATATTATTTAAATACTGTAGAATACATGATTTTTAAAATTTTTGCTAAATTCATTAGTAATTGTTTTTCATATTATTAATCAAATATTTCTTATGCATAATCGGAAAGCACATTGTATTTCAACCAGTAACTGTACATTTAATTATGATTAGTAAGTTACTTTATGTACAGGATTACTTTTTCATTATGTCAAAGGTTATGTTTTTCTCCTGAAAAAAATATTGTACGATAATCAAAAATAATCATGGAATTGCATTTATTGGTAGTATTTTGTGTAAATTAGCTATAATACTATTTGATGTAGGTTCTGAGATCAATACAAGTTGTAAGATTCATAGGTGATGGTAAGAGATAAATAATATGAATCAGATCTGAAACAATAAAGATAGATATAATGTTTGGTAGTGGCAATTGATTAGAGGTTAATGTGCATATAATACAAAAAATATGTTCACACACTATTACTGTTATCATCTGAAGTAATGATATAATGTCTCATTTTATTGGATTTTTTAATTTAATTTATCCAATTGTTCATTTAAACTAAGGCATCTGTTTTTATCCAGTGCTGATTATTCTGTGTTTTTTCACATCAAAATATCATTATTTTTCTTTTGTTTATGCAATGCTTTGGTATCCAAATTAAACTTTTCCCTTGTAACTAGGTATGGCTTTTTACAAACTGTCACATGCATGTTTTTTCATTTAATTATCATTTCTGTGATATTATTTGAATTAAAAATTATTATTTCAAAAACATATTGAATAAGTTCAAAGCTGTGCATTATGTTTAATTTCGTAATATATTATATTTTTGTATCAATAAAATATAACAAATCATTGAGGCTACTAATAATTTCATTTATTAAATATTTTGAATATATTATAATGTTTAGTTGTATCACCATATTTTGTTATCTTTATCAATTAAATCTATAGTATGTTATGGTAGATTTTTTTTAATGCTCTTGAAGATAATGTTGGTGACCACTAAAAACGTATTTTAAATTAGTTAGTTTAACATATGTTGATCGCTGATATTTAAATATATTTGAGATTATGTAATTATTATAAATATGATTAGGTAATGAGGTATCAAAATTATATTATTTCAAAAGTTTAATTAAAAAATATAAATGTATTAATAACTAATTTTATTAAGATGAAATTTGATAAAAAATAAATGACAAGACAGAATTTAGACGTAAGTAATTTGACTGCTATTATAATATATGTATAAAGGTATGGCAGACTCACACCTTTATTGTTTTTATATAATTGTATGGTACAATAAGATCATGATATAATAATATTATGATCAAATAAAAAAGTAATGTACTTATGTATCTCAAACAGAAAATGCAGTAAATATATAATTTGAAGGATCATTATTTTTCAGCATAGTCAACCGCAATGCACTTGTTGCTTTTAGCAATTTTTTGAAATATCTCAAAACATTATAAAATTATGTTAAAACCGTGTTCCGAGCGTTCATAGATAAATGTGTTACATAAAACTTTTTTTTAAAATTTGTAGATTGTGTTGATACTTCGCAGCAGCTGATATTTTCATGCATATTCTGGATATTATTTTTTAAAATCTAAAAGGAACACTATAATTAGTGTCAATATATTTTGATGATTTATGTGGGTAAATACCATAACATGTTTAATATATGAATGTATTAAGTCTTTAATAATATATCAATTTATTTGTAATTACAGGCGATTAAGAATAATTTAGTGCGATTAAGTAAAATTACATAGCATTACATAATAGTGACTCAGTTAATATTTATTAATTTAGAAAATATATTTAATTTATTTAATTAATTAATGAGTGGTCTTCTTAATCTATATTTAGTCGAAAAATTAGTTTTTTTATATGTCATAACAGTTGGCATCCTTGAAATCATCCCATACATCTTTTGCTCTCCAATCAGCTCTTTCACATCCACATCAACGGCGTGCTCTACTGCAGATGTCGCTACAGTCAGCTCCACCAACTGCAGAAGTCCTTACGACTGGAGCTGGGCAGCAGCATTCGTTTGCCGCCCTTCCCGCCAAAACGTCTGTTCGCCCTCACCCAGACGCAGCTAATGGATCGACGGGACCAATTGGTCCGATTTCTGCATGCAGGTGAGTCCTTGTTGAGTATGCCTGCGGTGTTTTAGAGTGTAGTTCGGGTTATATTTGTGATAGACTGATCGACGCTTTATATATCAAAATCCATTACAAATTTTAGACAATAAAATATGGTAAGCTTTGAATAGGTGTCGATACAATGCTATTAACGAAAGTCAATATATATACATATATGCGTAATTTTTTAAAAATATTCATGAATGGAAGACGCAATATGTTATACACTGTTGATAGGAATTTTGAAAACCTGAAATAGTTTAAGAAATATTGGAAAATTGTTATTAGTCATTTTAAAAATAATGAGTTTTTTCAGTAGTGGTATTAACCTCTCTGTTTTTGGTTCAAATTAAAGTGAGTTAGTTGTTATTTATTACTTGATAGTGTAAAAATCTTGTGTTAGGCTAATAACATTCTATAAATAAATATATCAATCTTTGACCTTCTTAAAGTGTTTAAATATATAAATATTTACACAAATAATATTTATTGATTATTATAGAAATAATTGATCAATTAAATAATTTTTTAATAAGTGTTGTACTACAGCAAAAGTACTTCATAAATATGATTCGTTCATTATATATTTACGTTGTTTAGTGTAATATTGATTATTGATACAATTATACTTGTATCTTACTTGAATTCACTTAGTTGGTTATTGGGATCACGTATGTCCCATTCGGTTCCGGTGGCAAATGGTTAACTCAATTTAATAAATTTATAATTCATTGTTGCGTACATGAATTTCTCTAATAAAATTCTTTAAGTGCGCTAGTTTTAATGTTTACTGGATATACGATATATTTAGAAATGAATTTGCTAGGTATTCCGTTGTATAATGCTGCCACGTAATAGTATGAGTTTGGTAATTTAAATTAATATTTGTCCATCGTATACACGTCGAGAAGTGTGTATTTTAGACGTGTATTCATATATATATAACTTTAATTATAGATTTAATTTAACTTAAATTAACACTTGTTGGTTAGTTTTAATTTAAGTAATAAATGATGTAATTTTAATTTAGTGATTAGTTTTAATTTATGTTATAAATATTGTAATTTAAATTTAAGACTGAAGATTATGTTTGTTGAATTATTCGTTTAAACAAAACCAAATGATATGAAATTTAAAAAAAACATGCACTAGATTATCATAGAGGATTGGTATTGACTGTTAAAGTGTCCTAAAAAGTATGCTCACATATGCTCCATATCTACCGTTTTTATTAATTATTGTACGAACTATATGGTATTGACACATTATTTGATTAAGCTACAGTTACAATAATGTATCGTATTACAGTCCTTTTATTATAAAAAAATATATAATTCCAATGTAACGGATGTTTTCTGATAGATGGGATTGCCTTGATATATTAATAAAGATATTGTATTACAAGAATTTCCAAAATGAAGAGAGCCAAATAATATAGAAATAGATCGCATGCTTATCTTTTTCATATTCAATTGAAAACAAATAATATTTTCATAATGTTATATAATATCTAAGTATTTACTATCCGCATATACAACTTTTGAAATTATATACATGTATATAATTTCAAAAGTTGTATATGCGGATAGTAAATACTTAGATATTATATAACATTATGAAAATATTATTTGTTTTCAATTGAATATGAAAAAGATAAGCATGCGATCTATTTCTATATTATTTGGCTCTCTTCATTTTGGAAATTCTTGTAATACAATATCTTTATTAATATATCAAGGCAATCCCATCTATCAGAAAACATCCGTTACATTGGAATTATATATTTTTTTATAATAAAAGGACTGTAATACGATACATTATTGTAACTGTAGCTTAATCAAATAATGTGTCAATACCATATAGTTCGTACAATAATTAATAAAAACGGTAGATATGGAGCATATGTGAGCATACTTTTTAGGACACTTTAACAGTCAATACCAATCCTCTATGATAATCTAGTGCATGTTTTTTTTAAATTTCATATCATTTGGTTTTGTTTAAACGAATAATTCAACAAACATAATCTTCAGTCTTAAATTTAAATTACAATATTTATAACATAAATTAAAACTAATCACTAAATTAAAATTACATCATTTATTACTTAAATTAAAACTAACCAACAAGTGTTAATTTAAGTTAAATTAAATCTATAATTAAAGTTATATATATATGAATACACGTCTAAAATACACACTTCTCGACGTGTATACGATGGACAAATATTAATTTAAATTACCAAACTCATACTATTACGTGGCAGCATTATACAACGGAATACCTAGCAAATTCATTTCTAAATATATCGTATATCCAGTAAACATTAAAACTAGCGCACTTAAAGAATTTTATTAGAGAAATTCATGTACGCAACAATGAATTATAAATTTATTAAATTGAGTTAACCATTTGCCACCGGAACCGAATGGGACATACGTGATCCCAATAACCAACTAAGTGAATTCAAGTAAGATACAAGTATAATTGTATCAATAATCAATATTACACTAAACAACGTAAATATATAATGAACGAATCATATTTATGAAGTACTTTTGCTGTAGTACAACACTTATTAAAAAATTATTTAATTGATCAATTATTTCTATAATAATCAATAAATATTATTTGTGTAAATATTTATATATTTAAACACTTTAAGAAGGTCAAAGATTGATATATTTATTTATAGAATGTTATTAGCCTAACACAAGATTTTTACACTATCAAGTAATAAATAACAACTAACTCACTTTAATTTGAACCAAAAACAGAGAGGTTAATACCACTACTGAAAAAACTCATTATTTTTAAAATGACTAATAACAATTTTCCAATATTTCTTAAACTATTTCAGGTTTTCAAAATTCCTATCAACAGTGTATAACATATTGCGTCTTCCATTCATGAATATTTTTAAAAAATTACGCATATATGTATATATATTGACTTTCGTTAATAGCATTGTATCGACACCTATTCAAAGCTTACCATATTTTATTGTCTAAAATTTGTAATGGATTTTGATATATAAAGCGTCGATCAGTCTATCACAAATATAACCCGAACTACACTCTAAAACACCGCAGGCATACTCAACAAGGACTCACCTGCATGCAGAAATCGGACCAATTGGTCCCGTCGATCCATTAGCTGCGTCTGGGTGAGGGCGAACAGACGTTTTGGCGGGAAGGGCGGCAAACGAATGCTGCTGCCCAGCTCCAGTCGTAAGGACTTCTGCAGTTGGTGGAGCTGACTGTAGCGACATCTGCAGTAGAGCACGCCGTTGATGTGGATGTGAAAGAGCTGATTGGAGAGCAAAAGATGTATGGGATGATTTCAAGGATGCCAACTGTTATGACATATAAAAAAACTAATTTTTCGACTAAATATAGATTAAGAAGACCACTCATTAATTAATTAAATAAATTAAATATATTTTCTAAATTAATAAATATTAACTGAGTCACTATTATGTAATGCTATGTAATTTTACTTAATCGCACTAAATTATTCTTAATCGCCTGTAATTACAAATAAATTGATATATTATTAAAGACTTAATACATTCATATATTAAACATGTTATGGTATTTACCCACATAAATCATCAAAATATATTGACACTAATTATAGTGTTCCTTTTAGATTTTAAAAAATAATATCCAGAATATGCATGAAAATATCAGCTGCTGCGAAGTATCAACACAATCTACAAATTTTAAAAAAAAGTTTTATGTAACACATTTATCTATGAACGCTCGGAACACGGTTTTAACATAATTTTATAATGTTTTGAGATATTTCAAAAAATTGCTAAAAGCAACAAGTGCATTGCGGTTGACTATGCTGAAAAATAATGATCCTTCAAATTATATATTTACTGCATTTTCTGTTTGAGATACATAAGTACATTACTTTTTTATTTGATCATAATATTATTATATCATGATCTTATTGTACCATACAATTATATAAAAACAATAAAGGTGTGAGTCTGCCATACCTTTATACATATATTATAATAGCAGTCAAATTACTTACGTCTAAATTCTGTCTTGTCATTTATTTTTTATCAAATTTCATCTTAATAAAATTAGTTATTAATACATTTATATTTTTTAATTAAACTTTTGAAATAATATAATTTTGATACCTCATTACCTAATCATATTTATAATAATTACATAATCTCAAATATATTTAAATATCAGCGATCAACATATGTTAAACTAACTAATTTAAAATACGTTTTTAGTGGTCACCAACATTATCTTCAAGAGCATTAAAAAAAATCTACCATAACATACTATAGATTTAATTGATAAAGATAACAAAATATGGTGATACAACTAAACATTATAATATATTCAAAATATTTAATAAATGAAATTATTAGTAGCCTCAATGATTTGTTATATTTTATTGATACAAAAATATAATATATTACGAAATTAAACATAATGCACAGCTTTGAACTTATTCAATATGTTTTTGAAATAATAATTTTTAATTCAAATAATATCACAGAAATGATAATTAAATGAAAAAACATGCATGTGACAGTTTGTAAAAAGCCATACCTAGTTACAAGGGAAAAGTTTAATTTGGATACCAAAGCATTGCATAAACAAAAGAAAAATAATGATATTTTGATGTGAAAAAACACAGAATAATCAGCACTGGATAAAAACAGATGCCTTAGTTTAAATGAACAATTGGATAAATTAAATTAAAAAATCCAATAAAATGAGACATTATATCATTACTTCAGATGATAACAGTAATAGTGTGTGAACATATTTTTTGTATTATATGCACATTAACCTCTAATCAATTGCCACTACCAAACATTATATCTATCTTTATTGTTTCAGATCTGATTCATATTATTTATCTCTTACCATCACCTATGAATCTTACAACTTGTATTGATCTCAGAACCTACATCAAATAGTATTATAGCTAATTTACACAAAATACTACCAATAAATGCAATTCCATGATTATTTTTGATTATCGTACAATATTTTTTTCAGGAGAAAAACATAACCTTTGACATAATGAAAAAGTAATCCTGTACATAAAGTAACTTACTAATCATAATTAAATGTACAGTTACTGGTTGAAATACAATGTGCTTTCCGATTATGCATAAGAAATATTTGATTAATAATATGAAAAACAATTACTAATGAATTTAGCAAAAATTTTAAAAATCATGTATTCTACAGTATTTAAATAATATTATTGGTAAGTAGACTAACAAATATAAGATAATCTAATTTAGATAACCTTATATATAAATAATAATAAATTATATAAGATAATCTAATATAGAATATAACCACATAATAACAAAAAATAATGAGACATTGCATCAGTGCAGACTTCAGAGTGCTTCATTATTAGTTTAGCAGAAATATTTAAAACTTAATATCCAGAGTGGTATGGCTATGAATAGCATCAACAAATTTTGGGTTTTATCAACTAGAATAGTTATATAAATGCATGTGGTATCATATGAGTCTATCATTTAATCTATAGTTTTGTGAATAACATTTTTAAAAAATTACTTCTTTATAAAATTAAGATATAAAATATTTATGCAAGTGTAAATTAAATATTAAAATATAAATAGTACCTATATAATATTATTCCTTAGAATATATAATATGTCAAAAAATAAAATTACAAGTAAGCCAATAATTTTTTGTTATAATGAAACTAGAAATAGATAATAAATAAATAGTATGTAAAATAAAATACAGTCGAATTTTAGTTAGTTAAATTATAATTCAGGTGGAATTAGAGTTAGTTAAAATGGAATAGAGTGGAATTGGAGCTACATTTGAGTGAAATAGAGTTAAGTGGAACTCAATAGAGTGGAATTAGAGTTACTTAGAGTTGAATAAACTGGAAATGTGTATCAATTATATTACTCATAGCTTTCTTATGTGTGTAAATTACTATATTACAATTGTTAAGAGAAATATGAGAGGTGTGGGGATAGATTGTCTAATGTACATAGGTTAATTAAATTATAGGTATTTTATATGTAGTCCAAAAAATATTTGATTAATTTACTATTACTATTACATATTATATTTTTAATTTAAATATTATAATCAAAGTGTATGTTTTATTCAGCACTTTGTATACAGTATTTTTTATATAATAGTATATAATTATTAATTGACATTTATTTTTATATGTTTTTCAGTATATTGAAAAATATATATTCCTTAATAATACTTAGCATTAAATGTCAGAATTTCATGAAGTTAGTATCAGGTTGTATTATGCATAAAACTTGGTATTGGCATCATATTTGATGTCTGATGTGTTTGATGTGTGAGGCCAGATTTTTATTTTATTTTGTAAGTAACATAAAATACTAAGCAAAACAATAAATAAAAGAAAAACAAACCATACAGTTTTCTAGGATTACATATTTGAATGAGACACAGAGTTACATATAGTAAATAGGAACAAAAGGTAGTGATGCAAATACAATATTCAGTATTACAGATTGGAAAACACCTTATATTATTAAAATATTTAAATAATTGTTTATATTGAATTTATTTCAAAGTACAGCTATTATTTAAAAAATGTTGCACCCCTTTTATCTGAATGTGTTTTTTCTTTTTAATAACATATATTACATAACATAAGAAATAATGTAAGAAATAATCTTAATAATTATTTTTGTACCTATATATACATAATCTATAGCATGTTATATACATCTATATGATTATATATATATGTATAATACAGTGGTAAAATGTTTTGTTTTTGTAATAAAACTTTTAATTTCCATTTTTAATTCATTGAGGTGGCCGGGTCCTTTTTTGAGGCTGTCCAGACATCAAATACATTTTCCCAACCTTATGAAGATAGTATATAAAATGGAGTTAATTAATATAAAAAACAATTTATATTTTAAAGAGGTTCTAATTTTATAAGATCATAAAAATATATATTTATGAATATCAGAATGAAAAATAATTAAAATAATCTTTATTATAAATAATTTTATGGTATGAATTATTATCAGGGTGGCCGCATAAACTTTCCAAAAAAAATCGAGTATATTCGAGTAAGCTTTGTAAAAAAATCGAGTACCCGAATTACCCTGTCTTACTCTATAATTTTAGAGGTTTTTAAAAATATATATATATTGCAAATCGATAAATACATAATAC
>JAUZND010005198.1:0-31965 GCA_034780555.1 Coelogynopora nodosa
AGAATCGGTCATTCAGAAAGTTTAGCGATTCCTGAGATTTGGAGCGATTCTACCGATTCTACTTTTCGAAAACGCTCTATGAATAGCATTTAAAATAACAATTAACGATAACATTTAAAACAACAATTAACGATACCATTTAAAACAACAGTTACAATAACATCTATATAGTTATAGCGATAATTAAGTAACGATTCTAAATCTATGTTTTTTTAAATATTCTAGACAAATGTTATATTGGTGCTTTTTTCAGGTAGGTATGAAATTCTGTATATAAGAAATAAATAAGTAATTAGTTTATATAGATAATTAATGAATGTGTGTTTCCAGGTTACAGATATTATAGTAGAATCAATTTATACGCCGATACAATATTTAAATCATGTTCAATAATAAAAATTATATTATATATGAATATAATAGTTCAATTAAAGTTTTTGAGATGTATATATTTTAAAAAAACCTTCGCTTCTGTTTGAATAAAATTCGTGATGTTATTGTATAGCCATATTTAGTATAACTACTAATATTTCTTTTGTGAGCCGAAGTGAAACATTTTTGAAACCTAGACGTGCTCTTGAAATCTAGTTTTTGATTCTCTAATAAATTGGACACGCAAATAGAACGCGCAAATATCTAGCCAAACGAGTGACGGAGATCAGATAAGTATACGGAACATTCAAACCTGATCAATAATAATTGTTCGAGAATTATAGCAGAGTTAACCACGGTTACCATGCAATAGAGAAATATTGAACTTAGGAAAGCAGTTTTTTGCCATCATGATAAAATATTTAAAAAAAATTAGTTTGGTGAAATTATTAGTAAAACAATTTTATATTGTATTACTTATTTTGTTCATATTCGCATAATATCAGGAAGCAGTTGTACAATGCGTTATTTGTTACCATAGAAACAAAAGTTTTTCTCAATATTTAACTCGCTATTTTATTCTTATTTTTAATAATGTTTATGATATCATTGATATTTTACTTTAAAATCAGTTGAAATATTTAAACACAGGCGAACATTTTTAACACAAACATATAATATACGTATTTTTATATTTTTTAGAAAAAGTATATAGTCACATGAATTAATAGCAGTGACGTGATAAATTATAAATATAAATATTAGTATAATATTTCTTAATTTCAAATGATTAATTTGATTATAAAATATTTAGAAAGCGAATCATATTAATTGTTTTAAATAATAAATAGCTCGTTATTAAACTGTTTATTTAACTATAACTATATATTGTTAAACAAAATTTGCTCAAATAAAAGTCTGTAAATTCAAATTATACTTTTAAGATAATACTTCATACATTAATTAATATAAATTCTAGTCAGCAGCCATGTAGGTATTAGAGTATTTAAATAATTTAATCCAAAAAATTATACAGGTGAATAACTTGTTTATTTTAGACATTTTCATTAACGATTTTAAGCTATATATATATATATATATATAGTGAAGCATTCATTGCATACTAACATATAGTACAAAATACATACAAATATATTTAATACTATGGCTGTCTGTCTATTCTAAATATATAGCTAAACATTTGAAATATTTGGTTCTGTTTTATTTTTTGGTTTGTTTTGTGATGGTGTTGAGGAATTGAATAGAATATCAACCTCAAATGACAAATACATAAATATAATTGCTTTATTAAATATACCAAACCCGACTTGTCGTAAGTCTCTATCAAAGGCAAGCTAAATAAAAATAATATTTTAATAATGGAATGGAATTTAAAACATTGGCAAAAACTCGATAAATTTACTATGTCAAACCTTTCTAAATCATTCCGCATTATATTATCAAATTATTTATTACTTTTTTTATATTTATATATTTTTATTATATATATATTTTAATATTTATATTTATATTTTTTAATTTTTTATAGTTTTTGTTATTTTTTTCTGCAATTTTAATTCGACATGATTTCGAAATGCAAAATTTAAATTAAGGGCCTATCTAGGCATATGACCAATGTTTTCCGTACTGGAATTATTACAATCAAATATGGAAAAGAATTATGCATTTTTATTAATCCTATAAATACCAAAACTTAAGGCAATTTACACGCTATATTCTAATCACTATTAAAATCCTTCAACTTTTTGTTGCTGAAAGTATTGATTACACTTTCAAAGCTTCTCTTTACAAAAACATAAATATTTTAATTACTACAGGCATAAATTTTTATTGAAATGTAGTCTGATATCGTTTAAATTATAATTTCTTTTTAGTACAATTTATTTAATGTTTTTTTATGTATAAATATGTAAACGTACTACACTGTTAAACACTATATATATATATATATACATATCATATATAATATAAAATATAGTAAAATTAAAATTCCAGAATTGAGAAAAACGTATTCTTTGATATTTACTTGCCGCGAATTAAAATTATTTCTAAAATCAAATTTACCTTGGCCAGTGACGAAGTGTGCTTTATACCTAATTGCATGTTTATAATGGTGGTAAAAACACGTTTAGCTATAAAGCGCACTGTCCGCGGGCTCTTTTCTAAAATTAATTAAACGGGCCCCTGGGGTTGTAAACACCCCCATGCTATAATATAGTAACAAAAAAAGATTATAAAATAGATTGATGCTAAATTTATTTAACGTAATCATATTGCAGAGTTCGTACATATACTCAGGTATTGTAAATACACAAAAATGGTATATAGGCCCTAAAGTGCATTTAGTATTGCATGAATAATCAATATTATATATATATAGTCAAGTTATAGGCTTACCACCATAGATATATAATTGTTTATTGTTAATTATAATACAACTATTTTATCTCTATGCTTACCACTAACACGATTAATGACAATTTGCACACATTGCATACCTATGCTCGTTGCACATTGGTCGATGACATGCGGAGCAGCCCAATTTCACCTCACGATCTTTATCGCGTTTGCATAGATGGTAGCGTTGGAACTATTCTAGCGCAATAGTTCCAGTGTGTGCACCCTGGGGAACAGGTGGTTGACAGGTGGAAGAGCACCTTTGGTTGTTGGTTGTGTCATGGACAATGAACGTCGTTGAATCTGGTCTTCGACTAATTGCTTTCCAGCAAAAAGCAAGAACTTATAATGTTATGTAGGTTTTTGTTTATTATTGAGGTGTCTTGATTCCTTGAAAATGTACATTGCATTAATCACAGCAATATCTAGAATATTCATGATGAAACTGTATGACCAGCTACGACACTTTCTTTTCATGGAGAAAATTCGAACCTTTTTATCTTATCAACAATATCTACTCCCTATTTGGTTTCGTTGTAGTGGAGCCCAGTTTTAGGTTTATTACTTTCCTCCTGTTTGTGGAATGAATCCAGTAACAGTATAATGGTGAGTTTTTCTTGTCCCAGAAGCTGCAAAACAGTTGACCCTCCGTATAATAAAACTGAGAACCCTTCTGTTTCAGTCCATCTACTAATTTGGTAGCAGGGGTAACAACGCGTCGATTCTTACGTATTGTCCCAATCTAAGTCAATTTGTTTTGGACCAGCTTGTCGACCAAGGAGCAACTGCTGTCCCTGTTAAATTGGCTTACACAACTCAATTACGACCGCTTCGGAGTGGTTTGTCGCCTGATTTAGTGCCTCTGGATGTGGGGTGTTTAATCCAATGTACGTCAGACCATTATATATACATTTGACCCTTTAGCATCTGTGAGCCTGAATATTTTCATACTAAAATTACCGGGCTTTGATGGGATGTACTTTTTAGAAACGGACACGCCCATGGTACTCAACCAATTGTTCATCTACTGGTGGACTCACATACATTTAAATTTACTTCTAATGCATACCCCTTTGTACGTATGTAATTGGTGTGTTCACAACCTGAGACGCCAGTTTAATTTAAAATAATTAATTAGAATAATATTAACAAGGCTATGAAACTACGCTTTCTACACAATAATATGCCTGTCAATATTGGAAAAGTCAGGAAAGAAAAGTCTGATGGATCATCAAATAAAAAAGTTATAGTATAATAATATTTAAAAAGGGAGGGGGGTCAATAACCCCAGTGCCCGGACAACCATTAATAATAGCCTTCTCGGCCAGCATACAGATCAATATTTGTTTGAATAAATGTGAATTATTGCTCTAAATTATTAAATGATAATGTATTTAACTAATTCTATTTAATTTATTTTAATTTATTTAATTGTTATTGAATTGTTGAACTTTTCTACTAACATATTCTATAACTGAATAATATTTACGTATAAAGTAAGATCCTTAATTATAATTTTTTATAAATCCGATATATATACTGTATATTCGCTAGATAATGTCATACTATATTCTGTGCAATGTATTAAATATTGACATTGTTAATATTTTCGTCGTATTCATATTACCGCTAGAATAATGTAATTTTAAGTGAGCACAGAAACAAAAATTATTAGACGAAAAAGTATGAAAGTGTTTAACATTTTCTATTATATATAGACAATGTTGAAAAATTATAACAATATAGCATTATATTAGTCATTTAATAAAATATAATGTTCTCACTGAATATATATGAGAAATTTCCTACCTAGTAAGAATTGACAAATAAATGTAGAGCTACTTTTAATTGGGAATAATTAACTTTTTTGCTTATTTATATCGTCTGCATATTATAGTCCAAAAATATTGCTAATACAAATTATGGATATATTATTGTCATGTATATGTAGGTAATTTTATATTATACAATTCAATTTTCCATAAAACTAAGCAAATTAATTTATCATTTAATTATCTAACTCCCCTTTCTAATTTTTTATATGCCATTTACATGCAAGTTAATTATGTTTGTAGGAGATAAAAAATGTGAAAAAGTAAGTTATTAGTGTGTTCAATATTTTTTGATACCTTTATATAGTTAAAAATAATCTAATTAAATCTTTTTGCGATGCGGTATGGAAGTTTTATTTACTTTATATCCTGATCGTTTCCTTGAAATATATTAAAATATTTTAGTAAATAATTAATCATTTTCATTCGAATCTCTAATTATTAAAGGGTAGAAAATACAATTATAATCCACTACGTTCTTATAAATACTCACAATTATTTTTTATAAACGTATTATGATCCGCTTTTCTAGCAGTCAATTATAATTATTATTATAGTAATATTTATAATTTATAATTGCCAATTTTACAGTTTACATAAAAGATGTATTTTAACAATCTCCTAAATTTTTTTGTGCAAGTTGCTTGTAATTAATTGAAAGGAAAAATTACTATTACCTAAAATTAACAAATATCAGAGTGAATCTCTTTTGTTGAATTGTAAAAATTACGCAAATTAAAATTGATATCAAAATATAATTAATGACTAAGTACTTCAATGTGAGTTAGAATTCAGAAAACGATTAATGCATTTCATACTTATATCCTTCATAAATTCAATAACTCAATTGCCAATTAAAAAAATATACAATAGATATTTTATTATGCTAATTATCAACCATGTTTATAGTCGTTTGTATTCAGTGTACGTTTTTAATGTTTATGATAATTTTATCAGGTTATTGATATATTTAAAGCTGCCGTTTTGTTTTTAAAAAAATCACAAATAAGCGTATTTCTTACGAATATGGAATGGCAATTCATAGCTTTAGTGATCTTCTACTCTGTTTATATTGTACTGAATATTTTTTATTATTCATATAAATAATTTTAATATAAATAATTTCAATAGTCCGCCAATTGATTCATTTCCAATAGATTATATGTTTTACATGTTAGATATATTTTAACTTATTTTCTTTATGTGCAGTATTTTATTTGGTTACGTAAAACGTACAATTTGAATAACTTATATATGATGTACATGTATATATATATATATATATATATTTTAATAACTTAATAATAACTAAACAAGTATTTAAAAATTTCGTGTCGTATACAAAATAAATGATTATACGTTCTTTTGAATATTATAATTATTTGTAACATTTTTATGTGATTTCTTGCAATGTTTGTTTCGTTCTATATTGTCTTACTTTATTATTTTAGAATGGTCATTTTAGTGAAATTCATGAAATGTTTATGAAATTTAACCTATTTATGTGTGTGCTTTCCAATATTTTCAATATTCCACCATTTGTTACATTTGAATTGTGTTATATTTGTTAGAGAAGGTTACAAATAATTTATCCAGAAATGACACAGTTCATTGTATAACGTCTCATATGCCGTAAGTCAGTGTACGAACAAGACCGTTATTAGCTCACTTCATGAGCTAAAACAAAAATTAATGATAAACCGCAGAAACTTTCATTAATTCATCTTTTTTGTTTAGATAATAATTTAATTAAATAAATAGTGAATTAAGGTAAAACATGTATCGTGTAAATTAAAGCGCACGATTACGTCCATTCATTACTAAATTAAGCTTAAACACAAAGTGATTTTTTTCTTGCTATACATCGGAATTATTTGAAAATTTCTTCATGTATTGTACATTAGATTTGTCATATTTATTTATTTATACCGCAGTGAATTATTTTTCAAATCGGAGAATTCTAAGATATAGGGCAAAACACATGTTTGGGCCCATTTTTGCATTGTCCCTAAGCAACGTATGAATGGAAATTTCAAAATATTAACTAATGTATTAAATCCGCCCTATAGTCACTAACCTCTTAAGCTATGAATCGATAATGTAATTCAAACCATTAAAGAAGTTATAATAAAAAAACATACTTTTGGGCTTGGAGGCGGTAATGGGGCGGTAATTGGCACGGGATGATGAGTAATGAGTCAGATATTACTTTTCCTCTACTACTCTTAGTTTTAACACTTTTTAAAAAAAAGTAGTTATATACAATCCGATGTGGAAAAATTTGTATCCTTCTCAAAAACAATAGCAGGGACGAGTTCAGGGATTTGGTCCATCCCTTAGTTATTATTTCGCTAGAATTTTGTAAGCTATCTTTTAAATCCACAGGTTTGATTTGATGTCTTATAACTCCTGGCTTGTTTTATAGATTACGAGGGATTTTTTGGATTTGAAATAAATTTTTAATTGATGTGTACTTGTAGTGTGACTACCGATGTCATATTCTTTGTTTAACCATTTTGGAGTTTGGTCCTGATATTTGATCTTGCTTGATATTATTATATTATTTTGATACCATATTAATTTGGCGGTTGCTTCAATATAATTTCAGGCGGGTTCTCTTTTATTTTTACGTTTAACTTTCCCTGCCTGTGGAGGTATTGAAGAGTGGAACAGAAGTGATGGTCAATGGCATTGGTTCTATAGTAAATAACAACATCTATACAATCAATGGCAATAAATGTAATTATTAATATCCAACTGGGACTGAGCAGAAAAGCCATTAGACCAACATACTAAACCATATCATCTAGAATATTATTTAACAAGAAGTTGAACGCGGGTTGCCTGGGCATACATCTCGGATAGATTATGGTGGGGTTTGTATTCTGCGATCAGTACAAAATTTATTGCAACATTTTAGGATATTAAACTTGATTTTCGATCGGATAATCCCTTTGGGAAAGGAGCATTGTACAGGAATTAATTTTTATCTATATCTGTGAGCTATTTCAATCATAATAACACAATTTTTTCATGGTTATAATTGACCTACTGTTTCGATTTATGACAGAATTGAAATCTTGACTGAGGCCAGGAATGGCTGTTTGACAAAAATCTTATTTATTTTAAGTCGAATACGTATGTAGGTCAAATACGACCGGAAAATATTGTTACTTATGACAAGAAGACACTTTTGACACAATTTGACACAAAGTCTGTTTTTGTAAAAATATTCGATTAACTATCCAGAGAAGGATTAGCCATTTGATTATATTATAATTAAAAGTTAGTTATGGAAAACATATAAAGAATTCGACCTATATTCCAATCGATTTCGGCATTGGAACTTGGTTTTGTTTCGATTCCAATTTGGTGTATTGAAAAATAGAATTGATAAAAGTTTCAAATTATTGATTTTTGAAATTTCTAGTTATTGAAAAAATCTATCATTTAAAATATGAATTGTAATTGTTGTTTTAACTAAACAAATATGATCAGTAAACATTATAATTTTTTTAACATGTAGGTTTTGGTAAGGAACTGATAAAATTATTTACTAATTTACTATTTACAAATAGATTTGATAATATTTCAAGATTTATTTATGTGATTATGTATTTAATCAATTAAAATGTATAAATTAAAAAAAGTTACAAAAATAGGTTTTTTTCTGAAAGAGGATAGAAAGTAACTATAGCAAGATTCGTTATAACTATTTTATTTAACAAATTCTTTAAATATAATTTTACATTGAACATGTGAATTTATTCCAAATTATTGGATATGTCTTCGTAAATTGTTTTAAAATTATTATTATTATTTAAATACAAAATGTTTCTATTATTCTATAATTATGCCATATCAGTCGAAAAATTACAATTTAATTATATATGAAAAGAAATTTTCTTATTCAATTTAAAATATTCTTTGATGTTTTTTTTAACATTATCAAAGCAACTGTAACAATACAGAAAAACTCCAAAGTAATCGAAATGATGAAAATAAAGATTAAAACATTGAAAATAAAGTAAAGCTAATTTTACCGTTATAGTTTACACAAAAACACAGATTTGTTAAATAAAAAATATTTATATTAAATTAGGATTGCTCTTATTAAACATAAAAAAATAATATTTGTTAATTAAAAACGAACTAAGTTTTTTCCTAAAACAGAAAGTTTTCAATTAAAGTTATAAGATAAACAAATATAAACATAGGTATGGCATAACATTGTTTTATTTCTTGTCACTTAAATTCTACTTAATATGAACAATTTACTTATTAATATTATTAATATTAGAGGAACAATTTACCTTTAAAAAAATTGTATTTAAAACAAAATTATTATCGATTTTAAATTGGCCCATTTTCATGTGAAAAATTATAGACATCCAATAACAATCTGGAAGATCCGAGAGGCATAACAAATAAGTCATAAATCGTGAAATACGTTGGGCTTCACTATATATCATTAATCATTTTCTATTGATTTCATTACTAATTGATCAATATCATTAATCAATTTATTTGTATATATCTTGCTGGACTTGATACATTTTAGATAAAATAAAAATTAGAGCACACTTTTTGATCAAATTTATCGAAATTTAAAAAATAATATCAATAAATATTTATGTTATATTTCTGAGACAAATATTTGTTTATAATGTTTACGATATTATGTTTAATTATTTTAATTAATTTAATACTTTTTTATTTTCTTAACTATCTATAGTTTCTGTTTCAGTAACTGTTACTCTTTTTCAATTTAGTGTTTCTTTAATTGGATAATTGTGTCCTGTGTCAATTTTATGTTTAATTAAATTCATTTTACAGATCTCGTCTATAACATTAAAAACATATTTTATATGCTTTTCCAATATGCATTTTCAAATGAGGAAAGATGATTATTTTTCCTTAACGTTGTACCAGAAAATTGTTGCGATATTATTACAGAGTGAGGGGATAGACTCTAAAGCAAATTATAATGAAGAATGTATAATTAAAATGTAAAATTACTAAGATATATATAATAAAGCGGCAGAAAACAACTTGCTATACGGAGACAGTTTCTGATTTCGTAACAACACTTTAAAATAGCTAGAAAAGCGTATCCAGTAGTACATAGATATATAGAAAATATATTTTATAAAAGCACATTCATGTATGGTATTTTAAACAAAGAAATACGAGAGTAATAATGAATAGGAAAGACTGGAGCATTTTAAGAAACAGTCGTTTTCGCATAAAATTATGCTACAGCCCTAAGGCAGGGATAGGGCCTAGTGCAAAAATTATACATAGCGAGACCGAAGAAATTGGAGTCAATCAAATAAGAAAGAATTATAGTTTGAATCAAGAGAAGATCAATTAAGAATTGAAGTGGAAAATCTTAAGATAGAAAATTGAAGAATTTAAAAGCATTAAAATGACAGAAAAATTGGGATATGATACATCTAACAATTAATTTAATAATATATAGACACAAATATGTACATATATAATCCACGAAGGGGAGATAAAATTCATAGTTATAATCCAATTGAATATAATCATAATAAAGTGGCAATTAAGATCTACACACAATTAACGTTTTATTAATGATGAATAAAATCGATAACCTAAATAAAAATTAAATATAACAATTTGTATTTAAACAATGTTATTATATATTTAAATTTTCATATACAACTGTATTTTCTATTACATGACTTGTGTACAATATTATATCACACAAGTTTTCAGATACTTATTAAAGCTAAATAAATCCTTTTTTTAAATCAAATATCCCAGAAATTATTAATCCTCTTCGTGTATGTAATACAATTATTATTTTAAAAATATAAACCGATAAATTTACAAAAATGTAACATAATTTTAATGTCTAAATACCTTTCCAGTTAAATGTTTGGTTTTATTACAGCAAATAGATGTATTTTTAAGCCAATTGTGATTTTCATAATATCAAAAAAGCCTTTTGATCCCATTTAAAAAACATTTTTAACTACTTAAATGTACAATATTATCGCCATAACGCAGTATGTATATAACGGAAATGGTATATTGTCTTCAGAAGGACAATCATGATAATAATTCTCTAGTATATACTTACTTTTCTGATTCCACATCTTTTTGTGTAAATATTTTAAACAAATACTTTGTACATCGTATTTTTTTATAAAAACAAATTTCAATATTCAGCTTATAACATATATTCAGTATAAAGTAAATATTCAGAGAAGTGCATCTAAGCGTGTCTAGGAATGTATCGAATATATTGTTAATTTTAGGGATACAAAAATATTCCCCTGAAGCCTTCACCCTAGAAGCCTATAACATGATACAGATAAAAAGCCAAAAAAGTAACTTTATTTTAATCAGAGCCTACATTAAAAGGAAATAATGGAAGAGATGTGCTGTATGTAGAACAGACAAAAACGAAATTAAAAAGAAATAGGAAACACTGAATCGATTCACATAGAAACCACCTGAAAATTAAAATGGTTAAATATTCTTTCCCGAAGAACTTATTAATTATACATAATATATAACTACCTCATCCGTCTTAGACATTATTAATCACATTCGAATACATTCCACGAAGGTTAAATTTTAAATATGTAAAAGATTGTTTTCGTCATAACCGAAAATGGAACACAGCATTTTATTCTAATACAAATAAGAAACATCATTATTAAAAACTAAAACTAAAATCTCCTCTAAACGAATAAATAGTTTTCAACGCATAACACTTAGGTATTGTTGTAACTATAAAGTTGTTGGGTAATATCGATAAGAGCAGACTTTAGAAATAGGATAGGAAATGAGAAATTTTAAAATAGGTTTCGAAGATAAAAGCAATCTTCAGAAAACACATTAGGCTAGACATTTATTATTATACATATGGTACATATTAACTAGCATATTAAAAAAAATATTTGCGTTTATATAGCGAAAAAATATATATATTTGGATTTTTTTCTCAACTGCAATTTCTCACAGTTGTAAAAACTCTTGCTGCGTATATCCACACCCAACAAAGATTTTACAAGTTATCTCAATTTATAATGAGATTTTAAACTTTCCCCTATTCTATCATAAATTTAACGGAGGAATATTATGACCCTTCTCAATCTCACATTTGACGCAATTAAAATAAAAAAATAAAACAATCTCTTTTAACAGAAACCATTTTAAAAATATAAATTTTATTTGACTTAATAGTAAATGAACACGTTTTATTCCATTCCTTAACACCACCTCAAAACAAATAAAAAATATAAATAAAAAAGAAAAACCAAAAATTATAAATGCGACAGTGAAATAAGAAACAACAATTTCATAATAATATATCAAAATGGTGTAAAGGAAAAAGCAACATTCATGACTAAACTCCTAAAACGTCAAACAAAAGAAATGAGTTATCATCAAACCACAAATATTGGATTTATAAAAATTGTTTACTAAATCCAAACATAGCTTGTACTCTATGTAAAACAGGCCTGGAGTGATAAGATGCATGGCAAGTCAAAAGAGAATTTAAAAGAAAGTTTGTCAAATCCAAAAAAGCAGAAGAATAATGAGGGACAGGCCCGATCATAAATAAAACACATGTAACAAATGATATTTATAATAAAAAAGAAAAGAAAAGATGACTAAACAATGGTGCGGGACTTTGGACGTTCAGCGGAATTTGAAGTTGATTTTCTTCATCTAATAAAATCAAGCTTATATATTAACCATTTAAACATATCAAACTATATATAGGGTCTTAACCAAATCTGATCAGCATTTTTTTCAGGGCGGGGGAATTACAATTTGAACCCTCACTCCTCTTTCCCTCTCTTCCTCTTTTCTTCCGCCTTCATTTTTTCGTTTTTTTCCTCTTTTTCCTTTTCCTCCCAATTCTCCTCCCCTGTGCAGATGTAGTCGTAGTCGAAAGCTGCCTTAGTCGTTTATGTCCTAAGTTCAAAGTCCTACGTTTTATTTTATAATAAGTATATAAACTTACACATAACTCAATGTTTAAAGTATGAACAGTATTACTCCGAGCCCACTCGGGTACCACTCGGGTACCTTCACCCTCCCCACTACTCTACAAAATTAAGTTTTTATATTAGCTTGTATGTTATACGTCACAAAAAGCCATGTTAACGGTCGCGCAATGCATGTGGACTCACCCTCGGGGGTCAAAAAATGTTCCCACCCCCAGATGAGGTCTGCAAAACAATAAAGTGAAAATAACATAGAAACAAAGCATTTTTGACACCATAAATATTAGGTCAACATACATAAACATGGGTATGCTATTTCAGAAAAAAATGGTCTCAAGGTCGTTGGAGCTCACGTGATTATATAATAGGCTATTTTTAGTCATTTTATATTATTTTTATGATTTCACCTAATTTATTTTACTGCTGTACACCAGCTATGTATTATTCGATGAATGAATTATTTATTTTAATAGAAAATACTTCTATGTCTGTCTGTCTGTCTGTCTTTTTTTCTTTCTTTCTTTATCTCGAATCTAAATATAGATATCACTCAAATTCTATTTATACAATAGATAAGGTGGTAGAAGCATAGAGAAAGGAAGGCAGTAGAGGTACATTACTTCTGTAACACAAGCAAAAGTACTCAGAGCAGCTGTCGCCTTAATCCCGCCTTAAAAGCGGTAGCAAGGTCCACAAAAATCTTAGACCATCTGAAATAAGAAACAGCGAAAATGCTGTCAATAATGTCATCGAAGCTTTCAGTAACTTCATCAGCCCTTTCAGCGCTCACTGCACTATGATGAAGATAGGCTGTATATTGTGTCCTCGGGTCAACCTGTGTCCAAAGACATTGAGACAGATGTTTTTTAAGGCTGACCAACTGGGCCTAGAAGTTATGAATATTTTTGTCGAAAACCGGTTTAAAGCAGGCCAGGATTTTTGTTGTGAGCCTATAAAAAAGATTCATCTGAAAAGTCTGACAGACATGAACAAGTCGGTGATATTGAAAACCACACAGAACAATGTGGTTGAATATAAAAATCAGGGAAATATTGCATTCAGACTTCTGGTGTTATCTCAAGAGACTGAAACAAAATTTTACTTGGTATAGCTTATGGCTTATAGCCTCATCCCTGTCCCATATAGCCTAGTCACTGCAGATGGAGTGAGGGCAAAAACGGCAAAGAACAAGGTCATGAAGCATCTTATCAAGGATACTGAGGATGAGCCATTGAGCCTGCAAGATCGCCTTAGAATTATGACCGTAGAAGATGAGAATGCATTGTTTTACTATCTCATTGAGGTACCCGCTACTTTCAAGCTGATAGCTGAAAAGATATACGACCATATGACACATGATGGAGATGTGATATTCGGTACTGACATGTATGAGATGAAATCCGTCAAAAACTGGGAAAGAGTCCGAAGAGGTAACTCAGAAAAACTCATCATCAATGTCAATATAAAGCGTCCAAAGGACTGGAAACAGTTCCTACTAAACAATAAAAACAAGGACCAATTTTTGATTTTATTTTTTGGTGTATGGTCAAGTGAGCAGTTCAGACAATCCAGACTACAAAATCGTAGTATCATCTTCATTAAAGGAGGAAAAAGATATTCCCCAAATCATGGTGGCATTGAAAATCTTGAATGTCTGTCATCTTCACTTGAGGAAACAGCTGCACGGCCAGTTCTTTACTGCAAGTATGCAGCTGATAATAGATGTAGTTCGTAGCCCAGATTCTGATATCTTCTTCATTCTGTTGAATTATGCTTCGTCAATTAACACAAAAATCCTGTTTGAAACTGGAAATGGAAATAAGAAGAGGCTCCTAAACATCAGTGGCATAACAGACAGCTTACCACAACGCACATGCAAGGCTTTGATGAGCCTTCATGCATTCATAGGATGCGATTCATGTAGTGCATTTCTTGGGAAAGGTTAAGTTAAAGCTATGAAACTGGTCCTGAAGAATGAGGAATACATTGAAGCCTTTGTTCAACTTGGATCAGAGTGGAAAATTGATGGAGGTGAGCAGAATTATATGTATTTTAACACAAAAATATTTAATTAACTTTCTTATCATTTGCATGCTTTTACGTTTGATATCATGCAGGTATATATTAACTACATTGGAGAAGTTTGTCTGTGACCTGTATGGACAGAAGTCATCATCAAGTGTGAACAAGCCAAGACATATAAACTTCTCATGAAATTTACCGATGATGGAAGCCCAAAAATCGTCTCAAGAATGGACTTAAGTAAGTATGACATTTGAGTATTCTGAATATACTATGTAAGAATGAATATTAATTATGTACTATTATACTGCTGTCTTTCAGGTAGACTAACGCCATGTCAATCAGTCCTGAAATTGCCCAATCAAAGAACAAACTACCAAACTCAATTATGACGTCTTGGCATAACCAGCAGATACTACATAGATGTTCCAGATCCTACTGAACATTGGTGGCAAACCTCTTCATACAATAATGATTTTATTGAACCATTATGGACTAATGATGACATTATGCCTGACACTTTGACAGCTTTTTTAATTGACCAAAGTAATAATGGAGAGGAGGAAGATGATTCAGAGGATGATAAACAAGAGGATGAGGGTGATTATTTTGAAGAATTGTATGCCTTCTCAGATGGCGATTAAGTGTCAATAAATTTTTGAAGTACAATTAAATACTTTACCTACATTATGTCATAGCTACATACTTATACATTCATGTTTTCCAATAATGCTTCAATTTAATCTAGAACATGTTATACATACATATGTACATATTCCAGTTAATTCATAGTAGATTTTAAGGTCAATGTGATCTTTCAATTAATCTCTAATACGTTCAATGCATTTGTAATCTCTAAATTAATTATGTTAAATATTCTATTTAACATTCTATAGCACATATTCTAATTTAATAAAAAAACTGTCCTTGCAATGTAAAAAAATAGCCTAGGACGTCATGACGTGACTTCCAACGACCTTGAGACCACTTTTTTTATGAAAGAACATACCCATATTTATATCTGTTGGCCTAATATTTATGGGGTCAAAAATGCTTTGTTTCCATGTTATTTTCGCTTAATTGTTTTGCAGGCCACAAAGGGGGGTGGAGATTTTTTGTGACCCCACGAGGGTGAGTCCAAATGCATTGCGCGACCATTAACATGGCTTTTTGTGACCTATAACCTACAAGCTAATATAAAAACTTGGTTTGGTAGAGTAGTGGGTGGGGTGAAGTTATATTGGATAAGCACTCATGACTAAGAGACAGCTTTGGTTTACGACCGCCTGTTTTTTTTATCAAAATCAACTATGCAATACTAAAAAAACAACTAAAATTAAAATGCATATTTAAAATATATGCAACGTATTTCTAATAACATATCCTTTATTATGTGGTTAAAGAAACTGTAATGAATTTTTTTACATAAACTCGTTAACAAACCCCCTATCACTGAAAACATTCCTTCCCTTTTAAAACTTTGTACTATTTTCAATGTGACTATATCATTTATTTTGTTGTTAATTTTGTTCAGAATAAAATATACAATAGTTAAAAAACAATTAAATTTATTTCAAATATTTCAACAAAGACAACACTTGAAAACCAAAACCGTTGCCAAACAGTTCATTACGTTACATATAGAGATTCAGTAATCAATTTTGTGCTCAAGATTCTCAATGAATAATATATAAGTTCTACAACAATCAACAGTAATATAATCAATCAGATTATCACGCTCAAATGGGGCACTTATTGACGACCATGTTGCCTGTGATAGTAGATTGGCTTTCAGAGCAGAACCAGACTTTATATACTGAATATGAGCCTACATATATTAATGTTTAATGGGGTGCTATAGACTCTGGTCATCTCTACTGGTATACTTCTCTTCTTGTGAAGGATTATGTCCGGCCACATCAGAGATTTGGCGGTATTTTAGTATATTATGACAACATTGTAAAATATAGGATGTAAATCAATATAAATATATTTATATATGTAGAGGATAAAAATAACGTTCTGTGTTATAGTAATGCACAGGAGTTCATACTTTCGCATGGATGTACTAACCTGTATTAATACTACAAAATGTACTTTTTAAAACAATCACATGTGTTATGACGAATATAGTTTGCCGTTAAGAATTGTCACTGGAGATTTAGACACATCTTGAAGTGATAAATATGAATTTGATGTGTAAACATATTATTCTATCAGAATGTAAAAGCTGCTTACATATTTCATTTATGATATTGTTTATTTGAGCTTACTAGGAGCCATTCAATTATTGATTTATTTCATTTCACGTGCCGAGATCTAATGACCTTGGCAATATGGCGTATTTATAGACTGCATTCGAGTTTATCTATGCAGACAACTATAACTATTTTAACATCCTATAAAAATGTTTAAACTATAACATAGCACTATTTATTTGTAGTGAGAGCGGTTCTCGGTGTATTTTAAATAGCAATATATACATCTTGGTGTTCATATTTATGCAGCTAAATATATTTTTGTAACTAATGAGACAACTTTGTCACGCCGTTTTGATTTCATTTGGTATTATGTATACCAAACAATATTTGTACAAACAAAATATATTTCATTCGGAAGCAATTGACATTCTTTGTTATAAAGTTGTAACCCATCAAAACAGCTATTAATAGTAAAAAATAAATAATTTATAATAGTTTTTCATTCGAAATTGTAGCTAAATTTCTTATCTATGAAATAAACTTATTTTTCAATGAGCCAGTTATACATGTTGGAGATATATTTTTTCATAAAATCACATACTTATTATTTACGATTTTCTATATATATTTCCATTTTATAAATTTTCTATTTTAAGTAGTTTACCATTTATAATAATGTATCTAGTATCCAGACGTTGTGTACGCTATGTACCTTTATGAGATTATGTCTATTTGCTCAGGGCTACTTTTTTCGCCCATGTTTTTACTGGTTAAGTATAACAAATGACAAATACTTCGAGAGCTTATAAAATTCTCTGTCTTTTGACTAAATCGTATGACCTTCGATAACTTCGATAACTTCGTTGTCGCATTATATTCATATAGCCCGTGGTGTGTTCCAGCAGCACACTCCTCTCCTTTCTCTATAATCTCCAAACTAGTGATTTTTATCTGGTGAAAGTCACAGAGCAGGCGCATGATATTGTGGGTATGTTGAAAGCCAAATATGCAGGGTGTGACTCTTCTTTGATGCGGTGCATGACGTGAAGACGCATCAATATTCGCCTCAACTCATGACATCGACATCAAAGTACCACGTATTGATAAGTCAGTCACAACGTTCCAATAATACTCCAGCCGACACACCCAAAAAATACTTTGGTCCTAATGCGTACAACTCCACCATTGAATATATATAATCACACAGCTTACTCATCGTTTGCGTACATCAATGCCAAGGAAGCCCTCTCTAATTTGGACAAACTTAGACCTCCCATATATATGGTCTGGCCTGCAAGATGCATATACAAATAATTGCTTCCTAACGTTAGTACAGATCCAGATCCAGGGTATGATCTGTATTCGATTTAACTCTTCAGACAGCTGCCAAGCGAAGTGAAATGCACACTGTTCCCCGGCATCCATTCCATAATAATACTACTTCTTGCAATGCTTATTTACCAGGTGTACATATTTATGAAGTATATCTATTATTATATCGAGTTATCTCTCTAAGTTACAAATAAATTGCGCACAAAATATCAAAAATGTATAATTAGTGTAAATAATAAATTACAAGTGAATGCATACACATATTTCTTGGTAGTAAATTTAAAGCAATTCAGCTTTTTTTTAATTGTTGTGCTGTGTTATGTATAAAATATAATACATTTTATCTGTGCTATTAAATATTATGCAATAAAAACAATTGGGTTAATCGTAGTATACAAAATGTTAAGTTATTTGTTTGGTGTGTGCGGCAACATCAAAACCTTTCTATAAATACATAAAATTTAAAAAAATTAAATACAACTCTTCAAACAGTGAATCTAAACAAATAATTCATATTATTGAATAGTTATCATTTATATTATGATTATTACAATACTGCGCTCACATTTTCCGAATCAAAATGATGAGACTCTTGATTAACTACCGGACCGGCCAGATATGACTTCTGCTAGGCGGGAACTACTCCACAAACTCTGAAGCTCACTTCTAAACTGCCTCGAGGAAACCACACAGACGTAGAACCGAGATATGCTCCCAGTGAACAGCAGGATCATCAATCCTTCGTAGACAAGGTTCACAGACACCTGAGCCTCGTACTGCCCGACCAGAGAGTCGGGGAATATGGTGATGACTGTGTAGATGTAACTGGGCAGCGTGGTCAGCAGGTAGACGAGACCCATTCCCAGCATCATTTTCGTGGCAAAGAGGGCCGCTTGCTGAACACTGTCAGGTTGCTGGGCTTGTACACCCGGCGTTGTGCCAGTACCGTCTGCTTGCGGTGGCGACGCCGCCAACGGTCGGTTACTGACCCGGTTCTTCCGAAGCACCTTCAGTATTCCTGTACAGGACACTAAAATCAGAATATTAGGAAGTGTAAACCCGAGTACAAAGTCAAACCACGATTGCAGCACCATGCTAACAACTGGATCAAGAGCGTTCCCGCAGGGGGGCTGGGCCAAGGCCTGGTACAGGCGAAACAAGAGAGGGGTATTCTTCGCTATAGCAACGCACAGCAGAAAACTATTCATCACAAAGGAGAAACGAAGCAACTTTTGTCGATTACTTCCGTGGCCGACTGTAGGCCATGTCACCAGCACGAAGCGCTCCACCGTGAGCGCGCAAAGCAGCCAAGTTGACATGTCGATCACCAGATAGGTGATGAAGGTGTGCAGCCGGCACGACATCGCGTTCAGGTCGCGCAAGTCATAGTAGAGAATGGCCAACACACAGTAGCGCAGTAATCCGGTGAGTAGGACGGCGGCGTCAAACAGGGCAAGAAGACCCTGGAACATGCGAGTCGATACGCGGAGATTTCGGTTTCTGAGCGTCACTATGAAGGTTAGCAGACTTCCCGGTAGGCCAAGAAAGAAGCCACAACTGGCGTAAATGGCGTAGAAGCTTTTCATTCCACCTATCACCTCTGCAGATGGATCGGAAAAATTAACCATTATTGTGCAATTTTTTTTCTTCTGCCAATTTACTTTCGCAAAGTAATTTAGTTAAATAACTTAATCAATTGTTAAGTGACAGAAAAATGAATAGTGACCACAAATTAAAAAAACATTATGCTATTTAAGAATGTTTAATTTCACTTGAAATTATATCACTCTGGCAATGAATTGTAGATTTTGACTTAAAACCAATCAAATTAAGAGTTCTGTAAACTTATTTGTGCCTATTGGAAGATATGTCCTATAGGGATAAGACAGGATATTTGTATTAGCGACATTTTTAACGCAATTAGGTAACATTTCCCCATACATTTGGTATACAATGCTTTGCATAATATTGATAAAAGAAAATACATGTGAAATTTGTTTTAATTACCATGAATGATAAATGTTATGCTTGTGTTTTTAAGATTTTAATCTTTAGCTTTCAAAGACGTGCAGGATAAATGCGCTTTTAATTAAAAACGAAATATTTTTTATTGTATATGATTCGTTTTTTATTCTGAAAAATTGTCGGTAAATAAATAAATTAAAAATCTCAAAGTTGTGCTTTTGTAATGTCAGAACTTCGATTTTATTAAATGTGTGTGCTTTTATTGTGTGAGAATTGCGTTTTGTCTAATAGGAGTCTGTTGCACATCCATGATCTCGGAATTTAGAACATCACATATATTTTATTCTTATTATTTCTATATTAGGCCTATTATTTTTCATTTCATTCTCTACGCATGTATGTTAATATAAACAGTGTGATCCTATGTTGTAAGACATGGTTGCAATATACGACAGCAAAAGTACATACCTAGCTGGGATGCAAATTATTCGGCTCACTGAATTGTGTTTTGACTGGTTGCCCTATATAGATATCGATATTTCGTATAGAAATCCAAATGAGTGCGGGTTACGCCTTCCTTGTGTCAGAAGTCTTTATATACAACCACGAAAGGGTTAAAGTACACGACGCGTATACTCCAGTGAGTTGTATTCTAAACTCTTGGCCGGGCTTACATATCGTCATGTTGTTATTTCGGTTATTGCACTTATTTATGTCTGTAATATGTGCAGTTACTGATATTTTCAAAAATCAATTTATTTTTTAAGTAATAAAAAATTAAAATATACTTTGTTTTAAACAAACACACTTAAAATTGAAACTAAAAAAAGTATAAAATTATTTTTTTATAATATTTATTTTATTGCTTACTCATTGTGGAGTTTTTACACCTCCAAAAACAATATTCTTAGTAAACAAATTTCAAACACAGCGTTAAATTTTGAACATATCTGTTTAAAAAACTAATAAATTATAATTTTGACAAAACTCATAAATTATAATTTTGACAAAACTCATAAATTATAATTTTGACAAAACTCATAAATTATAATTTTGCTAAATTTAAAATTAAATTATTAGTCATTCAAAATCATTAGTCGTAATTAACGAATCAATTGGTCATTCGTCATTCGTCAATGGCATTTTTCACACATTTGTGGAATTCTGACGACACAGATAATCTAACACTCACAAATTAGAATTATGACCCATTAAGCGGTTTGATATTAATAGAATATATAAAATATATATTTTATTAAATAATTTAATTAGTCGCTTTTCAGGTATTATACAACCTCGGAACATCGTGTCAGACACAAAATTGTTGCAAGGGCGGATTTAGGGGTGGGGTCCAGGGGGTCCACACCTCACTCATTTTTAGCGATAAATAATCAATAGCATAAAAGATCCACTTTCGGAGCTATGACCTAGTTCCATTATATTATAATGTATATTAAACTGATTTTTGCTCAACAGTACAAACGAAAACAGTAAAATACACTAAAAGTTTTAAAAAATGCTAAATGATAATTTTTTAAATAGTGCTGTTGAGCGTAAATAATTTATATCTATAGACATTATGCTGTCAGCTCATCAACATATATGTTAGTGCTACTATACTATTATATGAATAATTTTTTTGTTTGTTGGAACATGTGTTTTTCAATCACCACATGAGTTAAATATAAAGAGGGAATATTTCTTCAGCATATAGCAGAAAATTAATTTTAAATTCAACTATTTTTTACAGATAAATACATTTGTTTTTATTTAGATGCGACCATCTCAAGTTTCTTTTCATACTCACAGCTGCGAAAATAGATCAGTAAATGAAATCTATATTTTGGTTATTCAACATAGATCGATTGAGCTAGATCTATTAGTGCAGAAGATTTCTGGGGTTTACAAATATAATAAACTCTTCTTTTAAGCTTTGAAAGTATAAGTGTGCCTGTTGATTTTGTTGCTTTATTTTATTTACATTTATGCATGTCATTTACTAAATAACTTGTCTACATTAAGTTACGACAAAAGTATTAAATAAGAATCAGTTTTAAAAAGAAAATTTAATTGAGGTGGTTTTGTCGACTTCCGTTGAAAATATATTATTGATCTCTCTGTATGTTTCAGCAAATTTGATAACATTATAATTATTGATTGAAATATTTAAAAAATGCAACGAACACATCGCGACACATTTGGTTTGATGAGGTAAATGTATTTTTCATTTCAATATTAGTTAAATAATATTATTGTAAAATTACTATAATGTTGAATAATTCTAAATATTTTTTCAAAGTACTGAACATGGCTATTAAAATTAGAATTTACAAGTAAATTTGCTAAATATTTTTAATGAAAGCATAAAAAACTACCATTAAATTAAATATATTTAATCACTGACTAATTATTACATTAATTGTCATTGTAATAAAATTATGAATATAATAAAATTATTATTAGTCGTTAAACCCATAGATATCTGTTGTTTAAATGCCTAGATAGGCAAACTTGCCCCGATAGCGGCAATACTGTTGTTATGACATCAGGGCAAACGAAGTAATATACTTGAATATTTAAATTAATTAATAAATGTACATTAGCTCAAATTATTGATTTGCCCCGATATCTCAATGGCTATTTAAATATACTTGAGATATTAGCGGCTCTATTAGTAGTTATAGAGTAGTTTAAATATCTATTGTTAAACTTGTGTATTTCGATTAATAGAATTGAAATTTAAAATTTTAGCCATATCGGTTACACCTTTACTCATTCGATAATTTTAATCTTTTTAGAAAGTCAGCTATTGCTGGGACAGTAGCATGGCAGGTTGACATCTGAATATCCCCCTCTTCCCCCATCTTCACCTGAGAAAATGAATTAGAATTTTTGCTGCAAAGTTAAGAAAACGTTTTCATCCAATCAGAATCGAATATTTGTTTTTTAATTGCTATGGCTTCCTATTGCCTGATTTAAACAAGGTCCAAATATTTTTTGATTAATTTATGGTTGCTGAGTAAGTTTGATTTTGCTATTTACAAATAGATCAGAGGTACTCAAATGTTAGTAATGGATCATTCAAGTACATTTATTGGTGTTTCATAAAAAATGCGCTTCAACCATACAATATCCGATAAGGGTAATTTCAATAAGGATAGCAACTATATCAAGTAGAAGGAATGTGATAGTAATCGTTAGAAATTGATGGGAGGTATAGTATTGATAGAAATCATTCCATACAGGTACATTTAATAATTTTTTCATATAAGATGCATTGCAGACATATATCCCACAATGTGATTTCAATGAGAATTTCGGCGTTAAATCGAGTATTGGGTGTTTGACTGTAATAAATATAAATTGATTTAAATTATACTACTGGTATTGTAGAGCAATATGTAGATAGTACGTAGATACTACATTTATATTATAATTATGTACTATATGTCTGCTATGCGTATGTTGTAGCCATCTTAATGTATACTTTTATTTTAAACGAACGTAAGTACAATATCGCATTCAACTGCAAATATTTTAATGTTCAGTTTCGCTGAATTATTCTCGTGTCTTTGAAAATATTTCACTAAACTTTAATACCCACAAAAATCCTCCCTCCTAAATTTTAAAACCCTTAAATCTTTAAAATCCTAAAATATGCCCCCTTAGCATGATTTATTGAAGCCCTTGTGATTAATCAGGTAGAACGGCATTTATTATTATTCATTCAAAAATATATCCATTCATTTTTTTAATTCCTTTAGTAGATAGGTTTCCCAAGGAGGTAAACACAATCTTGCATTTTCAGTAAAGATTGCAAAGCTATAAGTGAATAGTAATTGACTAGAGCAATGGGTACGCTATCACGTGACTATGCAATCAATAATATTTACTGTAATTATAAGATTTCGTTTGGATTCTTAAAAAACCTATATCCTCGAATCGACGGGATATATTTTAGAAAATAATAATAATAATAAATGCCACGTCACTCTATCTGATTAATTATGAGTGCTTCAATAGGGTTATGCAACTTTATGAATTTATGGATTTTCGAGAATTAAAAATTAGGAGTTTAGTAATTTAGTGTATTAAACTTTAGGAATTTAGAAAATGTAGAGTTTTAAACTTTAAGACTTTAGGTATTTTAGGGAATTAAACTTTAGGAATTTAGGTATTTTATGATATTTAAAATATATTCAAATAATTTTAAGGACACGAGAATAAGTAGAACTGAATGAAACAGCGAAACTGAACTTTAAAATATATGCTGATGAATGCGATAATTTGTTTGCATACGTTTTTATAAAAGTATAACTATAGTATGGCTAAAACATACAAATAGCATACATATTATTAAATAAAATAATAGTAATAAAATAATATTTATTTCTCATACAACGATTATGTTTTTATTATACATATAAGTGTAGTATAAATACAGTTATTGTATACATACCAAATATATAGTTATAGTTTACACATAGTTATAATTTACATATAGTTTAGTTATAGTATACATATAGTATATAATATAGTATACATGTACACTGTATATTAGTATTGCTCTTTAATACTAGTAGTATATCCCAAATCAATTATTTATCAATGGCCACAGTCATACTTCCTACATTCAATTTAGTCGGAATTCAAAACTAAATCACTCTGATCGGATATTATATTGCTGCACATTATACAATATCTATAGATTTTAAATAAAAAATTGAGATATCTTTTCGAATAATTGGTTTTCCAGTGCATGTCTCGCCGATATTATTTCGTTAAAATACAGCCTACCTCGTCGGTACTGTCAGCTTCGCAAGAGAAGTCCCAAATACGATTACTGATTACTTTTGCCTTGTTCACAACACATCGAAATATGCATGAACATGGCAGACCAAAGCCTCCAGTGTGGAAATCTCTTAGATTTACAATATAAACCAGGTATACCTTGCAGACCTCGAAGTAAACCTTACAGACGTCGAGGTAAACCTTACAGACGTGGAGGTAAACTTTGCAGACGTCGAGGTAAACTTTGCAGACGTCGTGACAAACATTGCAGACCTCGAGGTATACCCCATTTAAATGTTAAATCTTATAGATTTCCACTCTGACGTTTTAACAGGAAGATTTTATCAGAATAAATCATTTGGATTGAATACATTTTATTTATTGACACTTCAGGATGTGTCGTAATTTTCCAGGTTATGACTATCGCGAAGGGTGACTGAGATAAACTTCTAGAAAAGTCCACAACTATCTTATCATATAGTTTACCCATGTGAAGTTTTGATTTTTCGGACTCGCAAGTTGACCACTATCACTGCACTTGAAAATTACACATCGGTTACATAAGTATGACATCTATTTAAAAAATTGTTAAACATTAATTAATTTCTGGATTGTTCATCACGTTATTTTCGGTACAATCACCAACGTGAAATATTAAAAAAAAACACCGAAGTTCATCCTGTTAGAATAGCTGTCTTTTGCCGATTACAGTATCTTCCAGCTAATAGGAACTTCAATGTGTAGCAAATCGTGAGAATTGGAGGAATCCAGTTTTTAATTTGTTTATTTTTTTCTCTCATTGTATATATCACAATGCCAGCTTATTTATTTACTTTTACTATTACGAGATTATACTTGTTATATTTTACGAGAATATACTTGTTTTTCTATGGACTTTTTATACTGATTGTATACTTTTTTATCTATTATATTATCTATTCTACTCTTGTATCCCAAAACCTACATAGAAATAAATATTTATACATGTACTTCCTGTTTATAGCCTGAATTATGTGTTTTCTTTAATGACATCGATATTAATGACATCTGATTTGTTATTACTATACAGGATTATAATTGTTTTTAAACTAATAATATTAATTGGTCATTAACTATAACTTTTGTATATCTATAGTATATATCAGATATATCGATTTATCCATCATTTATATAATTCAATAAAGCATATTTTAATATAAAGTTTTTTTTAGATATTATTTTTGATAATTTTGACTTAACGTTTACCACTTATTGTATATTGATAACATAGATTTAAAATATAACCACAATACATTAATATATATTTTAAAAGTGTTATGTACTATAGTTAGTATTGTTTAAATCTTAAAATATAATAACGTATTAAATAAATAATTAATATATAAATTTCATTATTTTAAGTATTAAGTGTCTCGTTCATAGAAATATAAATAAGAACAGTATATAAATACTTACATTTCTGTGGTCCAGTTAGATACTATTGTTTCAATTTATGATTTATAGTAGCTTATTTAATTCAATAAATTATTAATATTTGAATTTAATTATGATATGATATGATAACTTTTTTGAAAATCAAACTAATATAATTATGAATTTATACTAATAAAGGTAAAAAATACACAATGTATTTAATGTCTGATTTTACTATATTAAAAGACTTGATACATTATTTATTAATATATATATATAACATATATATATTTCTAAATTTATAGTAATGAAAATGTTTACTTTGGTATCAAGTAGTTATAAAAATGTTACACGAAAACTCCTAACTCCTATATACAGTATATATAAAAATAAATAGACGCGTTGGTAAACCGTGAATAGATCTATAGACACCAATTACCACCCGTAAATCACCAGATTAACCATTGGGTGAAGAATGTTTTTTATTTCCTATCGGTTGGGAAAACGATTAGAGTAATGACGGTTAAAACCTGCTATATGGTATAGGGGAGGAAGGGAGGGAGGAAGATGCCATACGAAATAGTTCAAAAGATTTATTGAACCGAAACTTAACGAACCGAATATAGTCTATAATCATAATCTCTAAATCTTTGAAAACCGGAGGACAAAAAAAAGTTTAAAAAAAGAAGAGGCAACCTATAATTTTTTAATAAATTTAATAAAAATTAGGAGAGTATGCCGTGATGGATCAAAAATAAAAGCGTAGTAATTTAGTCAAATATATTTCATGCAAAAATGCACTTCATAAATCCCAAAATATAATTTTATAGTAACAGAGTAATATAAATATGAGAATAAATACGATTTCAAAATAAATCAATTCAAAATTTATATATTGAAACAATTAGTATATTACATGTTTAGGGGAATTTATATAAAGACTCACGATTTATGTACAAGTCATTATTATTTACATAAACATATTTCAAGCAAATATTACAATACATAATTAAATAAAAGCTCCCAAATTCAGTGGAAAGAATGATTATTTCAGTGCAAAATCTACATGTTTCTTAAATGCTTATTTTAAAAGTCCTATAAAATCAGGCACTTTTAAGTCATTTTTCAAACTTAAAATATACTTCATTTCATTGCAATGAACAGTGGAATCAATTGCTATTTTGCATATATAGGGTTAGGGTTATATTTATGGGTTTATGGTTAGGGTTTTTATATTATTTAAAAAATTAAGTTTCTTAAATTTTTTCAAAAACGAGTTCATTGCATTTGATCCAAAATTGAGTTAAGCAGCAAAATTAGTTATTTAATTATTTGTTGCACAAAAGTATTACTGTCTTACATGTGTTAAAATAGATTTAAACATGGCGATGTGTGTCTCATAGCACAGGCTCCTTACCGTAACAAAAAACTTACTTCTGGTTCAATTATTTCACGGTCTTTCCTTTCAATTCTTCTGCTACAGGAATGAATTATCACCTCATCATGTTCTAGGCCTGGAACAGTTGCATTGCGTATTATTTAATTTGCTTTCTTTGTTCAAGTTGAATTCATTATTGAATGTTTGAATGCAGAAATACTTTTTAGATTTCGTATTTTATATGCCTTATTTCTTTGAAAGCGTAATTCTCTTTGCTTTCTATAAAAAGCATGGTTTTTTATGTACGTATATGCTTTTAAGTTGTTAATACTGTTATTGTCGGTATAGTTTATTATTTAAAAAAAATTATAATTAAATTATGTACTAGCAAAACTTATAACTTATCGTAAGTTTTTAATGCAGTTTTCACAAAAAATACTAAAAAACATTTGTACAGACAGGCGAGAAGTTATTTTCTCGTTATTTTGATCAATGTTTTATTTAATTAAATAGTTTGAATTATTTAAAGTAATTATGTAGTTATATATAACAAGCTTTTTGCTCCACTATACACACTTTTCACTGCCGGTTTAAGGACAATTTATATAGAGTAACACATTAGAATGATTGTTATCCAAACAAATTGCATTATGGAAATTATAAATGGATTCTAAAATGCTGTGTGTGTAGGAGTTGTAAACAGGTTATAGAATATTATGTTTAGTGCTGAACTTTCCAAGGACGCGTATAATATTATAGAAAGAATATAGAGAGAAATTGCTGCCTGCTTTCTTTATGACATTATAGTAAAAATTGGGTCATTCCAATTTAATGTGTTTTATTGTGCACGACATTGAGATAATTCAGCGTTTGTTAAAGTTTATTTGATTTTGGGAATTGTTAAAGATTTATATATGTTTGGTGATTTCAAAAAGTGGAGGGTTGAGCACTTGCATGAGATAATGTGGAAATTATTTTCCTGAGGACAGCTGATAATGTTAGTATGCGCCTGGAAAACGCAGGAGATCGTGCTTGTTTTCGCTATTTGTATGATTGTCTACGGGAGTGCTACCGTAAACTCCCCTAAAACCCCAAAATTTTTAATAAAAAATAATAATTTTTATACATACTTCCAGTGTATAAATCGCAAACAAAACTTTTAATATTGATTGTAATTTTTAGCATTGGTATAGGTTTATATTTCTATTTGGAATAGTATTTCACTTAATATGATATTAGCCTAATTTAACAAATTTAATAAATAGGGTTATGACTTAAGTTGAAAAAAAACAATGTCAATTTAAAGAACGTAGTAATTATTTAAAATTAGTTCTAATTCTTTTATTTATTTTTATTTCAGAATTAATTTAAATGTATACGTTAGTTTTACCATTTTTTTAACATTCTAAAATCTATTTAATTTGTTTTTATTAATTACTTTGTTTATTTTCATAATTATCTTGTTTATTTTAGCTACTTTTGCATTGACCACCTTGAAACATAGGTTAAATTTCCTTCGGATTTGTCCTCCGAATTTAAGTTACAATCGATAAATAGATTGTTGCATACTTCATTATTAATGTCTCTTAAATTATAATAATTAGTTATTTTATTAAAATGAAACGTACTAATTTAACTCATGACACTATTTATTGGCTTTGTTATAGTAAATTAGTGAATAATGGACATTCATTTGTAATTTTTCCAATATATGTAACAAAAATGAATTAAACAAGGTTATGAATAATGGATTTATTTTGAGGGTAGGCATTTATGTTCGGTGTATAAGAGACATTTAAAAATATCACCATACAAAATGAGTGATTGGCATTATGTGTCCGATACAAAATATTCCCTGTACAAAATTTGTATTTCAGAATATCACAACAATTACAAAAAACACATCGTATTGTATATTGTTACTACATTTCTAAAACACCTATCTAGATATACATAATACCTTTTTCCGATTTTATGTTTAATTATAGATTATATGTGTATTTATTAATTATGTACTATATCTATCTTGTGACACCTTGTGCGTCTGTCACTTTGAAAGTAAAAGCCTTACTTAATTATTATTTTTATTACCTTAATAAAAACATCCTTATAAAAATAATTAAAAAAATTAAAATTAAAAAAAACAATTGTTATGAAATATAAAAATAATTTACTGAACTTGTATACTCCAGAAAAAGATTTCTTAAATAAATATATTAAAATTCAACACAATGTTACTCATAACATTTACGTAAATATATATATATATTAAATATGGCAATGTACTAAATAGTTTTAGTGGTTAATGTAAACCCGGAATTTGTGTATATGATCTAGTAGGCTGTTTAGATAATCGATTTGTGTTTAGTTCTCCTCAAAACATCAGGACAACATTCTCTACATTAACAAATTTGAAGTAACGAGGTTATAAAAATTCTAATTTATTTATACAAAATGAATGTTATAATAATAATGATTCAATGCTAATTTGTATAAATCAATTTTTATATTTAATTAATATACGGATTAGATTTTATGAAATTTCATAATTTATAATATAATATTTATAAGATGCAATTATAAATAAATGATTAATAGCATACGATTAATTTATAAAAATGAATTATTATTAAATCAATAAATTATTAAATTTGTTTAATATTTATATTTATTATTTATATATACTAACAATGATATGTGTATTATCTGTGTTCTTCCGATACAGATACAGTTGTTTCCACTCTCACATATAACGTGTTGACCATCATCTTTCTGGTTTAAAATAAGAGTTGACACTATTCAACATTAAGTTTACGTATTTCTCTATCTTGAAGTTATAAAGTCATAATCATCTTTATCTATTCTCGCAGTTTTCATAGTTGCTTTTCCTTAGTTTTCCTATATAGGGATGTCAGTAGCAGACTAATATAAAATGATCGTCCTGTTTTAACTAATTTATTTTTGTGTAAACCGTAACGTTTTATAATCCACTCAGTTGAACGACATTGAATAGTAAATCAGGATTAATTTAAGATTATATTCTATCATCTTCTCGATGATTCAACACATGAGCAAGCCTTTGTTTCCTGAGTTCATCTCCCTTGGCCCTGAGATATTTCCATAATTTTTCAATATGTTACGTAATGTAAAATTTTACCAAAACTTTCCTGTTGTTCTTTTGCATTCTGTACTATTTATTGCCCTTCTTTAAAACTAGATAAATAAATGTTTTTGTCCAATCCTTAAATCAAATCCATAACAGTTTTCAAATCCGTTTGGAAGTTTACGAACAACATTTATAATTCTATTTATTACAATATATTTTAAACAGTTCTGCAGCATATATTTCCGGATGTACAGTATAATTTTTTTTGCTTTCTTAAATACCGCTTCTGCTTCGCTTCACTTAATAGAATATAGATTTATTTTAATTTCGGTTAAGTTTATATCCATAATTCATGAATTCATGTAAGACGTTTTGTCAAGTTTCATCTTATAAACGTTTTTGTACTTTCAGTGGGACATTACCATTTTCGTCGTTATCTGCAGAAAAATCGAGTAAAAAAGTGCACAACACAGAAGATATAGTAACATGTGAGTCATTTCTACTCCTCCCTCCACCCATTACACAATCTTCTCTTAATAGTATATATATAATATTAACCAAAGATTTGTATAAAATGCCTTTTATTTGCCTTTTTGTATTACATCTTTGGTTTTTAGGTTGTGACTTACCACAACACTGGAAAAGACAAGGTATCGTATCAACAAAATAACGTGATAAGTGGTTGTAACTTAAATCCGGAGGAAAAACCGGATTACAAATCCGAAGGAAATTTAACCTATTTTTCATGGTCGTCAATACAAAAGTAGTTAAAATAAACAATATAAATTTCAATTTAATCAAAGTAGCTAAGAAAAACAAATGAAAGAGATTATTTTAAAATGTCGATGAAAATAGTCAAAATAAATTTAATATACATATACGGTGACATTTCATTTCGCCTTATGTCATTTCGCCTTATGTCATTTCGCCTTATGTCAATTAATCTTATTTCGCCTTATCTTGTAACAATATACCAAATCGTATTGAGTAATTTCGAATATAGAGAAGGTATAATATATAAGTCTTCAGAAATACAATACAGAGATTAAAAATGATTAAAAATGAGTGTAATTGTGACTGTAAAATGACAAGTTAGTTGAAGTGAAAGGATAGAACACCTCCAACTGCACCGGCGTATTGG
>JAUZND010005199.1:0-11318 GCA_034780555.1 Coelogynopora nodosa
GCGGTGTTCCAGGTGATGAAGTTGCTGAAGTCGCCAGGGGTTGTGGTAGCTTCCTTCGCTGCCTGGTCAGCCAGCTCATTACCAGGAAGATTGCAATGGCCAGGGAACCCATTGGATGAGAAGTTTGGATTTGAGATTGCAGATCTTGTTGAAAATCTCATTGATGTTTTCGTTTTGAAAATTGTTGTCAAGAATGGCACTGAGTGTTGCCTTACTGTCTGGGCAGATTCTGATATTTAAGTTGTGTTTTGTCCATGTAAAGTCCATGTTTTGTATATAACCGAGGGCGAGGAGCATGGCAGAGACTTCTGTCTCATAAGAGTTGGTGAAACGATTGCCTTTACTCTGAATGGTCTTGATGACGTTGAGATTGTTAGTGGGGCCCTCCATTATCCGTGCTTCCTCCAACTCCTGTACTGTCCTTGACTGAACTGTCAGTGTAGATAGTGAACTGAAAGTGAGAGTCTTTCTTGGATAAGGTGTTCAAGACATCTTGTAAAATTTTCGAGTCGTCTTCACCCTTCTTACTGCCTCCATCTAGCTCGAGGGAGATAGTATTGGCTGGGAGAGATGATCTGATCCAAGGCGGTGGACACAGAAAGACGAGATCGTGTCTGTCAATGTTTGCCAGACTAGTAGCATTGAGAATGCTTCTGGCTTCTCTTCTCCAACTACTGCATGAGACAAGTCTGTGAGCGACTTGCTTGAGGGTGATGTCTCTCCTAGGATAAAGATGAGGGAGATGGGCCGATTTTTCCCAGGATCTCGCGATAGCACGTTTGGAGTGGTTAGAATAGGAAACGATTTTGGTTTCCAGTTGAAGGGTTTCTATGGCAGTGTTGCCACAGCTGCTAATGACAATAATATCACAGGAAATCAAAAATATTGCAGGTAAATAAGACATACTTTTATACAGTAAAAATTAATTAATTTTACACAAAAATTGTATAACTATATAGTTATTACTCATTAAAATAATTAGTCAATAATTAACTGCTTTTTTTTCAATTCTATTATTTTCGTCAAGGAAGGTAGATTTCTCTTTAGCAATCACAGTCTCATTGTCCGCAGCTGCTGTCAGGTTGCTAATGGCCTTTTGCAGGGCCATCTCTGCTTCCAGCCTTTTCAATAATGTCTAATATAGTACATACATGGCCTACCAATTGATCTAATTCTAGTTCATTAGGCCTACCAAGTAATAAAATTAGACTATTAAAGATGGTTACCTTGGCGGAGTATTTATAAATAATGTCACAAAAAATTAAATATCGCAGGCACCGCTGATAATATCGCATATCGCAGGGCTGAGTCAAAATATTGCAGCTTGTGGCAACACCGCTATGGGGGTTGTAGAAAGTTTCTGTAGTAAGTTTCTTCTGCTCTCCAACTCCAGGCTCTCTTGGTCAATGCTCCAAGCATTCTGCATCTGGAGCCAACTTTCTGCGTGGTCTTGGTGACATGTTGATTGAAGGACAAGGCTCAGTCGAAGGTGACACCGAGAAAGGTAGGAGTACTATTGATTTTGAGTTGAGTACCGTCAATGTATACTTTTGGTTCATATCTAGCTTCATGAGTGCTGCTAGAGAAGGGACAAACTTCACATTTGCTCGGATTGAGAGTGAGTTTCATGTTGGAGCTCCAGAGGTAGACAGCATTAACTCCAAGTTGAACGAGACGGCAAGCTTTTTCTTTGTTGGAACAGCTGACCCAGATGGCGATGTCGTCTGCGTACATGCTGATTTTGATTCCGCGAGGGATAGTTAAGCGGACAGGATTCAGGAAAAGAGTGAACAGAAGGGGAGAAAGGACGGCACCTTGAGGTACGCCTTCTCTGAGTAGGACAGTTTTGCTAAGATGGCCGTTTATGTTGACATTGGCTTGTCTATTGCAGAGAAAACCAGCGATCCAGTGAACGAAACGTCTAGGTACCCCGATTTTCATAAGTTGCTCAAGTAGCTTGGCTCTCCAGACGCGATCGAAAGCTTTGGAGTAATCCAGGGTGACAAGGATGCTACGTTGAGGAGGTTGTTGTTGGTAACCGTCGCTGATGTCCTGAGCTAGGCGGATGATTTGGTCTTCGGTGGAATGACCTTTTCTGAAACCAGCCTGTTCATCACATATCCATCCTCTTTCTTCAGCCATGTAGTAGAGTCTTTCTCTGACCGTCCGTTCTATCGTTTTAGCAACGCAAAACGTAAGACTGACGGGCCTATAAGAGTCGACCGAGCTAGCAGGTTTGCCAGCTTTGTGAAGGGGAATAATCATAGCATTGCGCCATTCTTGTGGGCATGCTGAGTTTTGCCAGGATTTGTTTATGCAGGATAACATACAATCTTTTCCTTTATTCCCAAGATGTTTAAGAAAGATAGGGCAAATTTCGTCGGGCCTGCTGCAGATTTGGTCTTCAAATCCTTGATCGCCTTTTCAAGTTCTTGGATAGTGAAAGGTTTGCTTTCTGGCTGATCTGTGTAGTCTTCTGATAGCTGTTTACGCATGTCAGTTACTTGATTGCGGTCTTCTTTATTGAGCTCGAGTCTGTTGGTGCTTGCGTAGAACTTAGCGAATGTATCGGCTTTACTTTTATTGGTGTTAAACTCTTTGTTCTTGTAGATGAGTATCTCGTTGGGGTTATTGCTGGCCGGAGTGCCACTCAGAGACTTAATGACTTTCCAAACTTTGTCTGGGGAAGTATTCCAATCGGCTTCATCCAGGAAGTCTCTCCATTTATTTTCTTTATTCTGAATGATCATGTTTCTGACTGATTGAACCTCAGCAATCCATTCATTTCTGGTGTCAGGTAGGAACCTTCTGAGACGGTTTCTTTTCTTGATGGAAGCTTTGATTTCTGGCGAGATACCAGGTTTCTTCATTTTCTTGAAGACGGCTTTTCCGATGTTGTCATTTGCAGATTTGAGAATGGCGTTACATAACGTATTGTACGGGTTATTGAGGTCTTCTTGGTCAGAATGTTCTATGATGGAGTCGACTTGATTGGTGAATTTGGGCCAATTGGCTTCCTTCCATTTCCAGACTCTGCGAGGGGTCGTGGGACCCTTGAGTGTACTCAGATCGAATTTGATGGTGCTCATGATGGGAGAATGATCAGAGCCTAACGAATCAATAGTGGACCATTCAGTATTGCCAACCCAGTCATTAGAGATGAAAGTGAGATCAGGGGAGCTGCCGTTGCCAGTACTGCTATTAATGAAAGTGATATCGCCGTTGTTAGCACAGCTGAACCCTGTAGACGCCATCCAGTCTTCAAGAATAGTACCCATATCGTCGCTGCCTGATCTAGTGTCCCATATGGGTGAATGGGCATTCATGTCGCCTAGTGTGATGCAGCGGTTGTTGGTGATGGGCAGAAGTCCGGGGTCGAAGCCACTAATTCTAGGTTCATCAGCGGCTTTCCGGATCGGTGGGCAATAGACATTCATAATGCGACAAGCTTCTCTTTGGTTCCTACGGATGCTGGTGACTTACACCTCGAGAGCAGATCCGGGAGTGTTGTCAAAGAAATTTATCTTATTGTACGCTATGTCTTCTTTGATGAAGGTGATGAGATCTCCTCCCTTGAAGATGCGTCCAGTATTGTCGGGGCCCTGCTGCTGCTGCTACAAATTGGCAAAGCTTATCATCTTACTAACCCTACTCAATTTACCAATTTTACATGGGGCCGACTACTTCTGGGCCACCCTGTAGATTGATATTTTTAAAGTCAATTTAGCAATAGTGAAATAATATAAATCAGATAGTTCAATATAAGTTAAATTTAAGTACGATGTGATAGAATAATGGAGATTGAATCATTGAATGAATAAATTATTTGAGTATGTAAAACAAATCTAATATTTATGGCTAATTTTTTTTTTACTTGCCTGGTAATGAGTGAAATGTTACATCATCAAACTTTTTTCACTATAATGATATTTGCCAGAGCGACGATGCGGTAGTCACAATACTTTTAGTTGAATTACTATAATGGTGAAGAATATTATTGAAGGTATATATCTGTATTGCTATTAAACGAAATGCTTTCCTTGATTATTTCAATGGAAGTATTATATTAGATAATTATCTCTTTATCTAATTAAAATATAGTTAATACAATAATAATAATATAATTAGGGCTATTAAGGTAAGTGTAGTAGTTAAAGAGCTAGCTAAAAAGTGTGTAAAATGATCCAAATTTGTAGTTCTCTAGTCGAATGGGAATTACTTTCGGACATTAGGTTACCAAGAAATATTATCCATGTAGAGATCAATTGGTTCTATTAGTTCTCGTGATTCTAACCCCTCAAAAAAAAAGAATCAGCAAAGATTGCTGGCCAATGAAAATTGAGTATTCGGAAAAGTTTTTTCATTGATTCTAATGGGAAGTTGATGATATAAAAGTCTCGAAGTACAGTCCTTTTTTCTTGCTCGTTACAGAACAAACCTCTTTCACAGCCAGGTATATTAAAACTCTATTATTTACTTTTAAACATTTTATATAATTGTTTCCTTCCATATCATTAATACCGCGGTCTCCGCAAAAAGTGTCCTTTGGTAAAAATTTACCTTTATTTTTATTTTAAAGCAGCGGTGAAGACTAACTTCATACAGTTTGTCGATGTGACAACTACAATTAACGGCGCAAATATCATATTCAACTCACCAAACTGTATCAGCGTGAAAAGTCTTTTCGGTTCCTCTGGTAACCAAGTCATCGGGTATCCATATACTATGGAGTCAACTATGGGACTGGATCCGATGAGTATACGATTAAGGCGATAGAGTATGATGTTGAAAATAATTTGCAAGTGCACTATTGGCAGACTTCGGAGATTCTGGATTTCAACCTAACTCTGCCCGAGTTGTTCTTGTTTGATCAGTCTTCAAAACTACTATCTGCCTTAAGAAACTCTACTCAATTACTCTAACTATCTCCTTAAAATAGAGCTAAGTTCATTGCCAATAAGCTTGCTTTCCTTTTGGATGATACAATAGCGAAAAGTTTAATACAGGGTAGTATCAATTTCCGCTACGCTGCAAACCGAGTGTATTTCGGACAACACAGTAACTCCAGATATGTGGAAAACTTTTACTTGCACGTTATTAAATTTTGAAATGAACCAATGGAGATTGTGTGCTTCTGGGACTATTGTCACGTAACTCTCTCAATAAATCTATTACCGATTGATGACGCTGCAACGAAAATCATCACCGCTTTTTAGGAAACAATACTATGTTACAAATAATTTGGTTTATTTACATTGCGAAAGAGATAAATAAGGACATGCATGCGTGTATGACTCACGATTAATGTCTTTTAACAGTTCATAGATTAGTTGTACATCAAAATCGCTTTGGTGTACATGTTTTACACACATTCAGAAAATGACGATCGGTTAGATTTCTAGTTCATTACTGAAAAGATGGCAAAATGAGCAGGTAGGCGGGTACAGTTCCATTGAAGCAATGCAGTCTTGCATGAATCGAAGGCGTAACACTTTTTCAAATAAATGCATTGAAGGGTGCATGGAGAGCAAGTTCACGATTGATTCGTACACTGCAACGCGCTTCCACTTAAAAGCGAGGCCAACAGTCGTTTTTAGTGATGTAGATAATATAGTAGTGATTCAATTGTTGAAATAAATGATATTTTAACATTGTGATATGTCAACAATAATTTTTACCTTGACTCATACACTTTATTTACGGTTGACACATAAAAGGTTGATTCCAACCTCTTGTCACTTATAGCAGTTTATTTGAGAAGGGCAAAGAGGAATCTGATTTATACCCCCCTCATCCCCACCGAATAGCAAACATTTCAGGTTTCGGTATAATTGCAAAGGAAGCGGAGAGTCTATCCACTTACCCACATCGTTGTATCTAAGTATACTATAGTGTTATTATTGTTTTTTCAGATCGAAGTTATCATCACTGGAAATCCGAGTTTCAAAGCATCGGACGCATTGATACGCTAGTCACAAGTCACAAAATAAAACCATCAAGTATATATGTTAATACTGTAAAATTAATATACATAGAAAAGTTTCAACACAAGTAATTACCTACCTTACCTTAACAAGTACATTAAACTTCTAACACTAGCATTTTACAGACTCCTGAAGATTTGTAAAAGGATAATTTTTTGTTGATTGAAATGTCATTGTTGATGGTAGATGATTGAATAATGTGACTTACCTCTCCTTTAATTAGTTGTATTGTTGTGATGGTTAGTCCTATCTGAAATAAGAACAAGAAGACTTCTATATACTAGAGACAACGACGTGGGTAGGTGTGTGGACTATCCGATTAACTTGCAATTATACCACAGTATGTTGTGCTTGCTAGCATTGTATTGCTAGGTAAAATAATACGTTGTCGGTAAGGATGAGGAGTTATAAATAAAATTTCCCTCCGACATTCACACACTATCAACTCATTGAAATTTTCTATGTCGATTTGTAAACAGAGCGTGGTAGTCAAGAGTTTAGTAAAATTATCAGTGACGTTACACTGCTAAAATATAATGTACTTCTAACCACGAATCACTTCTATAGTGTCTATACATGACGTGAGAGGATTCTTGGCGGCCATTTCAAATGGAAGCTCGCTGTACAAGTGTAAGAATCAACAGTTGACTTGCTTTCCATGCACCTTTTATTAAATGTATTCGTAAATGGGTTACATTTTTGATTTGAGATTAGATTAATTTAATAGAACGCTTGAATTATTTTGTTAAGTCGATAACGCATATGCTTGAAATATCATAATTAAGTTTTCATGCCTACCTATTTAGTATACTTATAGTAATATAGATCAATACTTATATTAGTGTACTATATTATTATATATATCAATATGTTTTAGAGTACAAAAAACAAAAAAGTGACCTCCATGAGGTTTCGAAATTCGTACCTTCCGAATTGAACAAACCCTAATCTCTAGCCGACGGAGCTACGGAGATCTTATAAAATATTCCAATAACAAAAATATATTTTTTATTCGTTAGCATCGGTATAAGAAGAGTGTGGTTTCGGATGAGGGTATGATTTCGGTTCTGATGATGTAGCAATCTAACTTCCATACTACTGCATTGTAAATGTAGTTTCCAATTACCTTACGCTCAGCATAGAGTAACGTCTTCAAAAAGGACGTAAGAGATCCATATAAGATTTTGATTAAGCATTGCTTTTTCTGCCTCCATAATATTTACAACATTTTTTATAAGTTTAAGGATTGCAAAGTTATTACAATGTCAGTGTAACAATCTCCATTTATTAGCAGTTCATGCAAAGAACTGACTTTCACTCTTTGATCTTCGTCATACAAATGTTCGTGATTCAAAAGCAACAAAAGACAATACAGAAGAGGTGTACCGATGAACTCGCATTGCTCGAGTATATGCATGTCTAATCAGAATGTGCATAATTGATACTGAGCATTTGCATTTCCCAGAAGAATACCCAATCCACTGTTACCCATGATAAATTTTATTGAACCCATGTAGGACACTGGAGGATGGAAACCAACTAACCAGACTATAACCTTATTTGGTATAACTACACATGTACATTTATAATTCTATGAAGGTAAACTATCGACAACTTTGATACAAAATAAGAAGATTTAATTATAAATTTCGCAAAAGTAAAAATATACACACATACAATTTTGACGCCAAAGAAATAACTCAGTTTAGGATTCTACGATATACTATATAATAACTATAGAAAACTTATTCGATTCTCTAATGAATAATTTTTAAATGTTTTATCTTTCCTGCTTCAAATGGTGTTGTAAAACATAAACGAAACAATGTACTAATTAGTTTCTAAAGTAAAATATTTTATTGCAATTTTTTCCATTTTCGTAAAGACTACACAATTGCATAAGCTTATTTTTCTATAGCAGGATGTCTATATTCACTAGGGAACAAATACCTCGAGAAAAAAGCAACAGGTCGACCATTTTGAGTTAAAGAAGCAGCGATTGTGTGATTGTAAGCGTTCGTTTCTACTATGCACTTAATTATTAATTCATCTATAAATTTAATACCTGCATCTTCAATATCCTTCTTCAATTCTTCAAACTGAGACACAGTAATCTCATTCAAAAGGAAAACGCCAGTAGTATAGGAAGAGTTGATTCGGCATCACATTTACCTTTTGACTATTTACTTTATTTTTGACTTTAGACTTTATACTTTTGACCTTTGACTTTAAAATTAGAATTAAAACTAAGCAACATATGCAGCACACCAACATTTTAAAATTATAAATAAACAAAATATGCTCCCGCCAAAATTTTTTTACCAAGGAAAAAGTATAAATAGAGAATCTTTCGCATCTATAATTCATACTGCTTTCAGCTTTTATCTCAAACGATTGTGTTTGCAATTACGGACTTTACATTTAATTTTATTACTTTACTGTCGAGTCAACAAAATATCTAAAATTGTGATGGATGCCGCGGATGTGTCAAACACTTTGAAACGCATTAAAATTGGAAACGATAATGTGTCGGGAAAATGCTTAATGCGATACGCACATTGCTGGAACAGTAAAAAATACAAGTGTTTCTTAGATCCAGCATTTTGGAGAAGAAATTCAGTGCATACACTCAGAAGGATGTTGTTTTACTAATTGATATATATAAATATATAACGGATAGCTCTATTTCCATAATAAATAATATAACGAATGTATAACAAACTAAATTCAGTGTTTACACTGAGAAAGATGGTGTTTTACCTTTTGATATATATATAACGAATAGCTATATTTCCATAATATATAACATAAGGAATGTATTTCAAGTTTACTTAATATATAAAACATATGTGTACTATTAATATAGAAACTTCGGATATGGTAGTTAACCCCGAGTAGAATTGGATTTGACCAGAAATAAAAGGTGGAGTATTTCGCATAAATATTTTACTTGTAATATGTCTCCGTAGCATACATGGTTTCTTAAGACTACTGCAAATAGTACATTTGGCGATTGTAGTCCTCTGTAAAAAAGCCATGCATTATAAAAGTTTTATATTATTAGCACAGATCTATGCTTTTTATGCCACATAGAAACGCCATTAGAATAAATATAGAAAGAACTGTTATGGTTAATTTAAAATATACTTTTACACAATTAATAATATGCCCCGTGTTGCGAGTGTGCATGTATCATACAGGGCGGATACAGCATTTGACTTAGTGGGATGGAATCAATCATTGAAAACATGCATACGGCGTATAACAGGTCTGCACATTTTCGAGGAATTTTGCCCCTTATATATATAACAAATTGAGCGAATATTGTGACATATACAATTAGGATATTTTAAGAGAGACGTCGCACTAACTATGGGAGCACTAATGAAATATAGTGTTTAAATTTAATATTGAATAGTGACAATTAAAATAATAGTTAAAGAACCGAAATAATTACCTTATAAGGTACATAAGATACAAATAATCAAACATAAGATGCAACTAATCAAATATAAGATACAACTAATGAAACATAATATACAACTAATAAAACATAAGATGCAACTAATGGAACATATGATACAAATAATAAAATATAAAATATAACTAATCAAATATAAGATACAACAATGAAACTGAATGTCAGAACTGAAAACAATTTATACACATTTATTTAAAAGATTAATGGATGCAACAGTACTTTTGATCGTATATTATTTGAATAATTAAATAATACATATGAATCGATCAGCTCAAATCATTGGTTTATCTCGAGATAGTCCACTGTTAAAAGTCCCCAAAGTTCTTTCGGTGATTCTCATTTCGACTGACGAATTCTTGTGCTATGGTAGTGATGTCAACAGAACGGTCCCAATTAAATGACTGAAGCGAGAGTGAGTTGAAACGTTTCCGAGACCTCTGTAATCCAAGATGGGTTTTGAAAAGCCTTGCCAAAGAAAACGATCTATCAACAGATTATTACGTCGATAGGTTTAACAGCACTAGCTTCTCGGAGAGCAAACGCATCTCAGTTGACTTTAGCTTTTTCAATCGGTCAATGATATCAGAAAAGCAAATAGCATTGAAATCATGCAGAAATATCTGAAAAAGTTTTACATGATTTTACACTAAAACTTAAAGAATGAGCTTGGCAGTGTGTAGTCGGAGCTTTAGGTTGAATACCTCGAATGCTTGTGGCTACTCTTGTCGTTTTACCAAGTATATTACTAGCCCCATCGAAGCATAATTCTTGACAATTAGCTAGATTCAGCTGAAAACGTGTCAAACCATCTTGTACACATTACCGTGAAAGGAGTTAATCAGCACATGTTTGGAACATTGTAAAAACCCATGAATGTCTCCCATGGATACATAGAGACACCTGTTCCTTATTAGATATGTCTGTATATTTATCGGCAATGATGGAAAACGATGTGGGCCAATTTCTTCCAGAACACTACGTAAAACATGATGGCCCATTAATGTGCAATTTCATTTTGAATATAGTGACTTAGGTATTTATCACATGATTTAGATCCAATCCAACAAAATAGGATCATCGTTTGATAGCAATTTAAGTAGATTAATAAAATTGGAAAAATCGTCTGGTGCACCCTGGAGAGGAATTTTTTGATTGCACAAGAATTTTAAACTATCATTTATCTTTATAAGAAAATGGCGGTTAGCCAGAATATTGGATTTCAAAGTTTCATTGAGCATTTCTAGTATATTGCTCCATTTAGGTAAAAGAAATTCAATCTCACATACAAATCTATGACATTCTAAAACTTTATTGTTTTAAAATCTTTCTCGAGATTTCTTCCAATTATAGAAACCATCAATCAAGAATGCTGTCTCTTTAGCTTTGACGATGTCTAACTTAGAATTTCTTTCATGTTTGGCACATGAAAAGCAAAAAACGGAATATCGCAAAAATTTAATTCTCTATATAACTGAGACCTATGTTATATGGAAATACGTGTCCAATTGGGTACATGATCTCGCAGCTTTTTTCCTATCCCCACCTTCGGTTTTGACCATTTATTTTACCATTTCTGAATAATTTACTTACACAGATCTTTTTGTAATTTATAACTTGTCAATGTTTCTGTAACTACAAAAATACTCATAACAAAAAAAATTCTAATAAAAAGTAGAGCTGTTCTTAATGTTATGTCATAAGAACTCTGTGTTTTATATATTATTAAATAGATATTTATAATCGTTATAATATTTACTGACGTTTGGAACCCACTCAAAGTGACCATTGGAACCCACCTTCGTAAAAAGAAGTGGCGGTTGGAACCCACAAGTGGCGTTTGGAACCCACAAGTG
>JAUZND010005200.1:0-11317 GCA_034780555.1 Coelogynopora nodosa
TCACATAAATGCAATAAAACGTTTGGCACATCTTAATGCAAGGTCCAGGCTATTTTACCCATTTTGCCCCCAGACTACATGCCAGTTTCGGGGTTTAACCCTTCATCGATACCATTTAAGTAGGTATCGAATATACAGTCTAAGGATTAGTGAGATTACACACCAACCACTGGACCACATAGTCGCCTGTTAATTGTTAACTGTTAACTTATTATTTGAAGCCTTTACTAAATACATTGTTCTTATAATCAGGATTACAGCTACCACTTAAATTACCTAGGGTTACTATAAGCTTGAGCCGGGCTTCCTCACTCCATTAAAAAACAAATTGGTAGTTCGCTTCCTTCATGTCTTTTGTATCCATGAAGTCGTACTCCCGATTATACGAACAATGTTCATATTTACAATATTTAGCAATAGCAGCTTTCAATAGTATGTTAGACAACGTGGTTAACAGGCGAATATGAGGCCTAGTAGATAGTTGGGTTCGCTCACCAATACTTAGATTGCAAGTTCATTTCCTTCTTTGTACTGATGAGAGTCAAATCTCCGAAACCGGTATGCCGATGGATTAACCCTTTAAACCCGGATGGGACGAACGCTGTTTTTATTTATGTGTCATTTGAAATTATCCTACTCTATTTTTGATTGGATATAATATAGTGATTATTATTTTATTATAATATATTCTGAGAAGAACGATAGAGTCGAAAGCATCAGAAGAAATAAAGAATTAATGTATAATATATACTATTAAAAAAGTACCTAACTTCTTTTTCCTATTTTAAATGATTTTACTGGAGAGGAATACCTTTAATTTATTATGAAAACTTGGCTCCAGAAAGCACTTAAATGAATAAAATAAGACAATACGATTTTGTTACCGATCTCTTTCTCCCAATCTCAACGCAGGGTCTCATGGGCTGGTACATGGTGCGCAGTGGTCTGGATGAGAAGCAACTGGAGGAGTCTGGCTCGATTCCCCGCGTTAGTCAGTACCGACTGGCGGCACATCTAGGTCTCGCGGTTACCCTGTACGCTCTCTTCCTGCACAGCGGCATTACACACCTTCTCAAACCGCAAGTGGTGAGTTGTCGTTCATCTGGCAGATTATGTGACTAATGTCGTTGAGAGTTTTACAAGTATTGTGTATCTTCATTAATTAATTGTTTTTAAAAAATATTTTGCTACTTGAAAATGGTATGAATGTCTGTTCACAAAACAAATTTCTGTGTATAAATGTTGGATACATTAATTTCATTTTCAAGAGCTCGTAATGTCAAATTGTTTTAGTCATAGGTGATAACTATTTTTATATTATTATAAATTAAAAGGATACTGTTATACCCAAATTCCATTTATACATTAATTTTATTCAGATATATATACAAAAACATATCTATATGTTTTTGTATACAGCTACTAAGAAAAATATTATCTATATATGAGCTATTATGGACAGTCGTCTCTTTTCTTATTAGAATAAAACGTAGTTATCACTTGAAGTTAAGTGGAGGGGGTAGAAGTTCGTCCCCTAAACAGAGTATTTAATTTTAACTAATTATATGACGTAAATTGTTGTTTTTAGTGTTTGTAGTAATTGTACTAAATACAATTTACCCATTATAATTATATATATTTCATATTACTTATCAGTATTACAATAATTTACGTTTGTAACAAAATTACATACTATGCGCAACACGATCTATTAAGATTTTATTGACATGCAGTATCAGGTAATTGCACATTGTGTTCAAAATAGTAAATTAAAAGAAGAAAAAATCATGGATCATTTTATTTAACAATGCTGTTTATATTGTTGTAGATGTTAACAATTTTGTTCCTGATGTCAGGAGTTATATTATTATGATTACAGGCCTGTTACGCTTCCTATATTTCCTATATTTTTGGATACTCCTATATTTGAAAATGTTCATAATTTTTTTATATGCATTCAAAAAATGGCAATAACAGCAGTACAGTTGTTATAGACAAGCAAATCGGGTCAAAAATTGTAGTAATTATCATGAAAAATGTACAAACAAATAACATCGGAAATGTATATTGCCATCACCAGAAATTTTGTGGTCTAATTATCAGTAAAATATTTAAAAAAAATTATATTCATTGTACTGAGTGGTCCACCCTGCATTGTACTGAGTGTACACTTTTTAATCATTATAATATTCACAGTTTATGCCTAGTAGCTCTATTTTTGGATGTTTTATTAATCGAATATCTTTTCGTAAAATCATTATTGTTTATATATTGTCTTTTATTTGTGTTTTGGTTTCTATTCTAGATTAAAGAATTTGCTGGTTTGAATATGATTCGACGTATTACATACAGCACCAAGTTAATGGTTTTCATTACAGCCTTGTCAGGTAAGTCGACAAAAAAATATTTCTCTATTGTTTATGCAATGCTCCAATTCAAAAGATTTTTTCATTATTTGAATGTGAATAATTATTGAACAAGTAAATTTGATTAAATTCCATTGATTTAAATTTGTTATTTCATTTTTTTTTCTTTATTATTTTTTATATTTAATGTTAGACTTGTTTTTATCTGTACTTTCAATGAGCTACTATTTCATTTGAGTAAGTCTTATATTTGCAGATTTATTCAGTGTTATAAATTCTCGGCCGTAATTTTTAGAGTAATTACTGAAAAAGTTATAACATACGTTTTGCCATAATTCAAATGCTTTTATCCCTGACTTATTAATTTTTTTCAATTAAATTATCAACACCTAAAAAGTAATTGCTCTACAATACATTTAATTACCCTAACCATTCTTCCTTATCACTACTATCATATTTTATTCACCTTTAAAGAATACAAAATCAAGATAGTTTATTTTATTATTTATTTCCAATTTTGAACAATTATTGTCATAATTTAACATGATATTTTCTTTCTATTGTCGATTATCGTGTTTCGAGAGTTTCCACAGTTTACATTATCAGTAACTCCCTTAAGTCTCCGTTGTACTATACTCCAGTTCTGAGTGAAGCAATTTTCAATCCAGACGGCACAATATAAACGTATAACATGTTAATACTACAATCAAATATTTTTTTGTTATACAATCTTAATATGCCGATTAACCGCTATAATCATTCATAATTTTTACTTAATCAAAGCGAACAAATAAAATTAAAGCATTATATTATTCAATAAATTATAAAACAATGTAAATACAGATTTCAATCGTAGTTTTGAACAGATTGTAAGTATTTACAATAATGTTTAATAAAAACAGATTCTATGTTGTCACAGTATAATTTAGATAATTCAGCTTTCAAATTGAGGCAAATTACATAGGAAGAAACTCCTTTATATGTATTGCAATTACAAATAGCATATTTGTGTTTTGTTTGATGCGAAGAAGAATATTGCAGCCTGACTCACCAATGCAATAATTTTTACTTTTACAGAGTGTGTATTTTGAAGTTTTTGTTTATATATTTGAAGTTATTTTGTTAACAATTTTTATTATGAAGTTTACAACAATTAAATAACAAATCGCTAAATGCGATATTCAATAGACGTTTCTGACCGCTATTCCAACTCTCTCTCTCTCTCTCTCTCTCTCTCTCTCTAAGGTGCCTTCGTAGCCGGGCTGGACGCCGGGCTGGTCTATAACTCGTGGCCCAAGATGGCCGACCGCTGGATTCCCACAGACCTCCTCGCCATCTCCCCCTCCTGGCGCAACCTGTTCGAGAACCCGACTTGCGTCCAGTTCGACCACCGCTTATTGGGGCACACGACCGCTGCCACTGTACTGCTACTCTATGTGATGTGTAGACGGGGTGCCGTGTGGCCACAGTTAACAAAGAGGGCTAGACTGGGAGCCAACGCACTCCTGGCCATGACTGCTGTGCAGGTGGGTAGCTATAGGTCATGTCTTAATAGGTCTCAGTGGGGATGCTAATCTTGAGTTCCGCGGATATCCGACGGATCTGTCGATTGTCAGCCGAAATCACAGTTTTTGTCATTCGTCTGAATCTGAATAATAATGGTGTAATGATTAAGAGGAGTATATATATATTCAAAGTGCTTCAGACCTGCCAACTATCCCGCTAGAGTATATAAATGACCTTCTTTTTAAAAATATTTTGGTTAACATATATTTTTAGGTTTATTTATATATTTAATACATATTTTTCTGTTCTATTTTGTCATTATTTTTAAATTTTCAAATACTGGAAATTTACCCTTTGGATTATATAATTCATCTTAATTTATTACTTTACCTTTTCTTGTTTTACTTTTTGTCGAATTTGTTGAATTTTAGACGTCTTGCAATCAACCCTGTTTTTGTTTTTTTGAATATTTTCAGTTTAAGTAAAAAATATTAAATGTTGATATAGGGATACCCAGAAAAAAATGCGTTTACAGCTAAGTAAGAGAGAATTATTTTATAATTTTTATAAAAACTGAATTTGATGGGGCACACCTTATCAACGTGTAAAACTCATTTTATGCATTACTCTTATACAAATATTGTTTTTTTGAACGCCGTTTTTTCTGGGTACCCCTATATATACCTTGCGTGGTAACTGTTTATCATTATGCTAAAAAGCTGGCTCAGCTAATTGACTGTCAAGAAACCATTCCACGGACATCTCGAAGGCAAGTACACCAAAGTAACGTTCCTGCTCAAAATGCAAAAGAGTATTTTAAACTAAATCTTACAAATTCTTTTTTGTGCTCGATTTCTAGTGAACTGACATCTTGATTTAGTGAGAGCAAATGTGCATATTTGAGTTGTGTTCGTTTATGCCAGAACTGATTGTCAAAAAAGATTAATAGATCTTATGTTACCTCTTCGTCAATATGTTCGTCTTCATATTGACTTGCAATTCTTATCCATCACCAAATTAATTACGTCACACGTAGATAAAATTTTACCAAACTATTTGTGAACTCGACTTGTTCATTTTATCAGTTTTTTTGGAATATACTGTCGACACGGATTAAGATCGACACTGTCAACTACTGGAATAGCGTCCACTTTATTCTGTTGGAGTAATTGACCGCGTCGACCTTATTCCAATAAATACCAAGTTCTTGTGTCGATCTTATTCTGGTTAATAAAAATTGATGTCGGCGTTGTCCCTTTCGACCATTTTCCTTGCCGACACTATTCCGTTTCGACGCTACTGACGTGTCTACTCGTTTATACCCATCGGTAGTTGTGAAGTCGAAAAAGCATTCTTGTGTTAATAGAATTCACATTATAGACTTAGATCCCGTATGAGAACAGATCGACGGTCTGATCTTTATGTGTGATCTCAGCTAGCTGATGACATTGTGGAACGTTTAATTGCTCTCCATACCCGTCGCATATGTGCAATCACAACATTTACCTTATAACGTATTTACATTTAAGCAGGTGAGGTATACGAAACGAAGTGCGTACATTACAAAATACGTAACGATAATAATAATCATTGTCACATTTCAGATGTTTGACAAATTATCAATTAGTGGCTGTTATATATTTGAATAATACTTTTGTTTTAAATACATTTTTACTTACACAATATTATTATCATTTTAAGAGTACCTAGTTATTAAATAGCTATAAATTATTTTTTATTATTTTATTAAATATTATTATTACAGTTTTTTATTATTTAGACAATTAGATATATTGGTTAGTTTAACCCTCTAATGGTTGATTTTTAAATACCCTGTTTGTGATTGTTTGGAGTACAATGGACCCTAAACAATTTGCATGTAAAAATAGAAGTAACTTTTCCTAATTTCTTATTTAATATCATAATACACAACATAAAATGACGTAAAGTATATTTAGATAGTGTAATATATGGGGTGTATACCATAAACAATAATAAAACAGTCCGCTCCCCAAAGTTCAAATAAAGACACATCTATACAGTAGTTAATTGCCAGTACAGGTAGCTAGCACACATGTTTCGAAGATTTTCCTTGCAAATGAATTTGTTGCACATGGCACAGGTGGTGCGCGTTTTTTGTCACACATCCGTCGCGTCGGCAGATATTGTTGCGGCCCTTTCCTCCGTTTGATGGAGGTGGAGCGACAGCTCGTTGATCGACAATATGCTGATTGGTACTACGAGCATCTTTAATGAGCGTCATGCCAAGGGAAACAAGGAAGAGTCGACGCCGATGTGATTTGCACCGATTCTATTCAGGGAATAATTTTTATGAAGAATGAATGCGTTTAGGCAGGCAATATCGTTTACGTTGCAAAATACTAGCACATGCCATCATCTTGATTTATACTTGATAGTATAACAACCAATATTTTCGATCCATCAGGTAACTCTCTCCTTTGGTTTTGTTGTTTTCGGTTATTACCTCCGGCTTTCGGTTATCCTGGTTGGTGATTGTGGATGCACTGTGCTGACTCGAGAGGATAACAATTTTGTTTGTCTTTGCTTTATATGAGACAATTTGGATGTTGTCCTCCTGTGTGTATACAAATTCAGCTGAATACAGTTGAATTGGAGTTCTAGTGGTATCTCTCTTCGGTTGATCCATTTGCGGAACTCACGTGTCAAGGCTAATGAACATAAGTAGTCTACTATACGGTGATCCCTAAACCGGAACCTAGTATCATTTAATTAGTGAGCGTACATTGGTTGTGTGTATAGAATGAAATTCAATTTCCGTCAAAAACAATTAAAGAATTGATCACGAAGGGTTCTAACATAATTAATATAAATATTATAAATATAACATAAATACAAAATTTTATAAATCATTAAATATAAATATTTAATTTTTTTCATTAATCGATGACTGAACCCCAGAAAATCACAAACGTACAATAAGCATTTTATGTATACATTGTTCAACGTATGCTACTAATATTTATACAGTTTTGAGAACTTATCAGATAAGTAATGGGGGAGATATTCCAGTCGGTTAAGGTGCTGGTGATTAAGTGTGAAGGTAGCGGGTTCGAATCCCAGCAGTGTACCTTATCTCTCCCTGGCAGACAGCTGCGTCTGTCGAGTGTTTGTAACTCTTCTGAGTTTGTTCAGAGTGCCATACTTGCCTGACGCGCGGTCTTGTACTGCTGTGTTTTCTGGTTCATATTACCTTTCCAACACTGCACTGCACACCTGTGCAAGCAGTGGAATAAATACAACAACAAAAAAGTAGTTCACACGATAAAATAACTAAAAAAACTTTTATTTTTATAAAGTTGCAAAGATGCTCGTTGCCAATGGACCCCAGAAACCATTAGAGGGCTAAACATTCAAATTACTCTTTACAGTAGATTTTAAATTGTTTTTGCGTATTTTATCCATAATATATACATAAATTATACCGATAATGTAATAATAAAAACCTTACGTTTTAAAATTCAATGATAAATATTAAGTGATGAAATACTTTTTTAAGTCAAACCTTTTTTAACATATAACGTTTTTTCTAAACAATCAAAGTAAGTAGGATTTCAACGTAACTATAGTTAATAAAACGTACATTTTAAAATTTTAAATATTTTACATGAACAATAGGCTAAATAACTCGATAAATTTCCATTAGCAAAAGATCAGTAGAGAAAGAGTTAATCTCACCTTTTTTTCGAATAATAAGGCAGTAACCATTCTAACCCAAATAAACACATACGGACAGAAATAACACAAATAAAGTAAATAACACATTATGAAATGTGAAAGCGTTTATAGTTATATAATATACTTCATAATATCTGTATGTATGTAGATATAATAATATACATAACTTATTTGATAATAAATATTATGTCTCATTAAAGTAAATGAATTAGCTACTTAACTTGTAAACAGCTTGCAACTATATTAATTAATTAACAATTAAATTTCTTATGGTCGCATCATTTTCTTATAACCAATTACTTATTTTTATTTATATAACCCAAGTAGTATCTTACGAGTCATCGTATATATTGTACATACAAAAAAGAGGTTTCGGAACCGTTTAAAACACACTAAAAGTTACTTTATGCATCACTCTGCAAGGCCCCTGTCGTGAGCTTTGCTCCTAAGCTACCTAAGACCACCAGAAATGTTCACATATTGTCGTGTGACTTGATTTCACTGAACCATCTCGCGATCACAGTTTCTGATGTTGGTCTATCGGGCATTGTATTTACTATGAATCGCTTTACATTGCAATTAAATTTTGAGTAATGTTATCAATTATATTAACAATATTCATATCAATAGAAAATCTTTCCTTGTCATCTCCCTACTTTACATTTTCACAGTGAATAGTTGAATATAGACTGATAGCGGTATTTATTTTTGCAACAAGCCTTTCTGAAACCATACGTATGATGAAATAGCTAACTCTTTGTGTACTATTTTTATTATACTTTTTATTGATAATCACAGTTGAATGTTATTTATCCAACCCCACTCCCCACACATGTACAGGTGGGCCTGGGCGTGAGCACACTTCTCACCTACGTTCCCGTGTGGCTGGCGGCCTGTCACCAATCGGGCTCCCTGGTCCTCCTTTCCACCGCTATCTACCTCAGCTGTGCTCTACGCAGGGCCCCCAAATAGGACTCGTGGCCTATCCTGCCATCCAACTTCACTGTCACTGTCAGTATTCTTTGTGTGCAGTATAATCCCGGTATAAAGAGATGAAACTGGAGGGATTGGTCAAATTTCTACAATTGTTTGTTCTATTTGATTTGTTATGTTGTCATTATTTTTCGAAATAATAGAAACAGCAGACGAATGCGAATTACCTTTTTTTGACCCATTCTGAGAAAGTAAACTTGTTATTTTTAATTTAAAATGTTATTCATTGTTAACCACTAACTGACTGATGATTGTAATTATTACATTGTTTAGCTGGCTCGTTAAAAGCTAGGATTCTATAATACCATTATATAAGAACCTTACTTTAACTATAACCAGTTCTCGTTTTACATAATCATTTCTAGCGGGATTATACTGTATTTGTAGCTCTGTTGGTACCTGTCTGATATTTGGACACTTTTGTTTTCTTCTGTAAATGTGTTATATTTTATATTATAATGTATAAATCGTGAATGTGCAATTCTTTTTAATAATATAATTATATTTAAGTTTCCTATTGACTTCTCGTGTTCTTCACTTGTATTCAAGTATATCGGTTAAACAAAAATATAAAATAATTATTAATTAGGGTGGAACGATACTATACTAACTCTTCTTTTAATTTCCCCGTCATGAACAAATATTTTCACTCACTCTATTAATATTATCGTATACTTAAACCAATTTATTTACTAATGTAAATAATATTTAGCATTCACATTTGTTGCGTTATTTTGATATTAGTCAGTAGTTATCAAATAAATTTGATGTATTTCAGTATATCGTAAATATTTAAATTAATTACAAGATTTATCGTTATGAATTATTAATAAAAAAAATAGTTTTCATTTCTAAAATAAGTTAGCTGTAAGTATACTTGTGAATAATTTGGGGGTACACATTGCCTGAATGAAGTGTTACGTAACAGTTTGAGTAATTCTAATGTCAATTACCTATTTACATTGAAATTCCGTTAATATTACATATATCTAATTACCATACAAATTAAATATGTATGATAATGCTCCCTATTGTTATTTCGTGTAATAATCTGGATCATTTCCTTGAATTCTTAATTAATTGATCAAACGTGTAACTTTGTCAATTTTTTGCTAGGTGAATCCCTGCTGTGATCGGTCAGTTTGAAAGCTTTAAGAACAAATGGTCTATTCTAACTTTATTACTATTTTATGCGATTCTACATGTCCGTTTTTGAACGCTGTCAAATATCTTTTCGGAAACTATACATGTATATATATGAATATAAACATAACTAATTAGACCTTCATTTTATAGAACCTGATGTTTTAAGAGATTCTTTGTCCGATTATAAATAGCCTAGAACTTCTTGAATTAACGGTCTTCATATGCAAATTAATCCACTTCGAGGTATTTTAATATTAGAACAAAACCGTTTTCTTAAATAAATTGGACTTCTTATGAAGATCTGATTAGCCAACTTATGCACTAAAAAACTCATGATAATGCAGTTTTAATTAACTGATTTAACGTTTAAAAAATAATAAAGACTAATTTTAAGACTTGCATAAAAGTAGACGTTTATTAATTATTATAAACTTATTTCAATATTAAATGAAATAACTATGCCTTGAGAGTATTCTCTTTGTGAATATAAGTTGTCATATCATTTGCACCTCCATATCTCTTTATGAGTTTTTTCACGCTTTTTTCGTTTGCCTTTGTTAGCGCGCTTATTATAAGTTCTTGTACGGACACGAATTTCAGGTTTGTTTATATTAAGCAATCTTCAAAATGTCAATACTCGGAAAAAGTCCATTTTATGCCAAGCAGCGGGGTGGCCAGCTTAGTTATCTTGGTACGAATTTTTGATGACATCAGCATTATAGTCTTTCAACCATCTAAATAGTATCAATGCCAACTAAAAATCAAAACCAAATCTAAAACATTTTTTGAAAATTAAATTTCATAATCTCTCAGAAAGTATTGTAATTTCATAACGATTTCAGTGTTTACGTATTTTGGATTTCGACATTTAATAAAATAGTTTGAAAACTATTGTCGTTTCCAACCGGAGGATGATGATTTGGGAATAAAATAAATAATCAAAATTTTAAAATGGCGCAAATAAATATAAACAAAATTATTTAAATGGTTTATAACCTTGAAGAGTCATCGGAACCTTATTCGCGCAGATCGCAGTCGTGACCCCATGACATGTCCTAGTAATGTTTTGCACAATCATTACTGAACGGACAAATGAATCTCTAGCTCTATGTATAGTATCACAAAAACCCGCTATTGATATTGTAAACACTTTGTCAGCAATACACCGATGTACAGCTACAGGTGACAACATTTCATAAAATTCCGCCTCCCTAATAGAGCATTAACTTCCGACGCTCCTGTCATGTGGGGCATTATAAAAGAGGAAAATAATTGTAGACAATCCCTAAACTTAAACCTAATTTTGAGATAGGTACACCGTATTTTCAAACACTAATTTTAGGGCATTTATTTATATATATTATAATAATATATACTATTGTATATATAAAAGAGGAAAATAATTGTAGACAATCCCTAAACTTAAACCTAATTTTGAGATAGGTACACCGTATTTTTAAACACTAATTTTAGGGCATTTATTTATATATATTATAATAATATATACTATTGTATATATATAGGTTGTCCGGAAAAAAATTTCGTTTTTTTATTTCCAAATATCTATTAGTCTTCAAAATTTCGTTTTA
>JAUZND010005201.1:0-11316 GCA_034780555.1 Coelogynopora nodosa
TAACAGCATTTTCTATTGAAATAATCTATCCAGTTATACGATACAGAGTACAGTAGATAGTAAAATATATAAATATATAGCTATTTTTAATTATCTTTTATTAATATTTATGTATGTTTTAATACTGCATACAGGTATAATATGTTTCATTTGTTTCATTTGTATAATTTAATTTCACTTAATAATGTAGTTTAGCAATTATTTGTATTTTTATCGATTTTGTTGAACAAAAATAATCTGAAGAACTATTATTTGTATTTAATTATTTCCTTTATACATGTTTTAGTTTACATACACAATCTTATCCTGCTTATTATTACACTTTGATTAATTATAGATGTTTCAATTTTAAAATCGATATTAAAACAGTTAATTCTGAGTTTCACATGATACGTAATCTAATGAAATATACTTTTTTTAAAGATAAACAAATAAAAAAATAGACAAACATGTTACTTTTATAGTAAACCACTTCAGATATAGCTTATTGCCACCAGTCAGTCTAATCGATTACTCTATGGATTAGGGTTTTGTCCGATAGATATTCAGCGACTGTTAATGAATTTGTGTCGCAAAATATTCGTAAGAGTTGACGAAAATTATCTAAAAAAGCAGTTGTTTTTAATTTCGAATTTTGTATTATTCAAATAATGTATATATTGTATATTGTAGAATGTATTCGTAATCTGTATATTTAAAACAAAATTATTACAGCTGCTACCTGTAATAGTTTTTTGTTCTAAGTAAATGACATAAATCGTCTGCAGCTGCCAAGAACCCTGCAGCAATAATTCTCTTATAAATTTATAAAACATGAAAGTGGAATATTTCATTTTTTAGATTTATTTATATTTTCACCTTGCGGCTATTTTTTAATAACGAATCATGTATGTTTCTAATAATATATTTTTAACAAATACATATTTATATTTAATACGTCATAGACCAGGCATATGCAATGGCAGTTACAATTACATAGAATTTTAATTATTTAATATGTTTTGTTGAATCATCTATTTATAGATGCGATGAGTCTGATTATTAATTATTGTTTAAAGCGTGTTCTATGCAACATCAAAAATTATGAAAGGAATCTTTATTTCTTTTATTGCAATAATACTCGCTCACTAACCTTCCATTAGACGAATTAATCCTTTTAAATAATTAACAATTTAAATACACTAAAAAAATTCTATTTTTAGATTCCTTAAAACTATGACGCACATTTTTTATGTTGTAAGTTGATTATATAAATAATATCACTTAAGTACTTCAACTAAATAAGTTGAAAACAATTTAGTATTATCGTTTAACGTCATCTCTTGGTTCAGATTATAACTTTTGAAACTAACATTTAGTTATCTTTTTGCGTTTAAATTATTTATCTACAGAGAGAAATGTTTAAACATTATTAATATTATATATAATATATCATAGTATATTTACAACAACAAAAAAATAGTCTATATAATAAATTATAAAATGCAAAATAACTATGCGTATTTTTATGAAACTTTTTACATAGAAAAGTAGAATACTATTCATATATTCATATATTTGAAAATATAATATAATATAATAATATATTAACAAAAACTCCACTACTGCATTGTGGTGAAATTTGTGTTAATCATTTTTTACATATCCTGTTTTACAAAAAGTATATTTGATAGGCCCTATATAACTAAATACACTGAAATTGGCAAGTAGGTATGTAACACTTACTCCTCTCTCGTAACCTTTGGCAATGGACGCGAAGTTGAGAACAGTCATTGGCGCCACTTGACCAAATAGAGCAATTGTGAATCTAAAAGTGATTCAGTTGCTCACAATGTAAAAGCTTTATAGGTGATGATTTACTAGTTATGCATAAAACAGAGTAATAATACAGAGCTATTTTTCAGATTTGCGCTTGGTTTAAATAGTAAACTATTTGTGTGATAATAAATAATTAAATTATTAAAACATTAAAATTAAAACTGACATAATATTGTACAACTTATATTTTAATATGGATGTTAAAAATAAAATTTATAAAATTTCTGAATATATCTACTTATTCCACAAAAGTAAAATAATGATAACCTATTGTACGATGGCCCAGGATGACTCATAATGACTCATAATGATTAATATTTCTTGCGCGACAGTAACAAACATGTCAAAAGTTATTTAGCTATAATAGTTTTCTGTAATTTCTTTTAAAAAACTGTAATTTAATTAATTATGTTTATGTGCATATCATCTTTTTGCTATTGAAGAGGCAATATAATTTCAAATCGATAACCAAACTTACTTTCCCCGGTAGTCTTCCCCCTCGCCGTCCATATTTTTCACCTCCACTTCGAACCAGGCCTCGTCGGTGACGGTGTAGTTGCCAGCTGAGGCGGCTCCGAAAAGAACCAGAATACTTAGGAAACCCAGAAACATCGTTAACTGAAAGTAAAGCAAATATAAGGGATAAAATAGTGGAAATACATTATTATACATTTTAAATTTACAGCTAAAAAGCATATTTCAATGAAGAGAAGACCTTCATTTTGCGCTCTCACTCAATCTATTCAAGAAAACATTTTTAAAAGTTGGAAGGGGGAGGGTGGAAGGAGAAATATAAATAAAAAGGAGGGATGAGTAGAATAGTATGTAGAAACAGATAGGATTCCTTTAATAAATTATGATAGGCGTGTACGCATGGTTAGCACAATTGAACAAACCAGGCCCAATACTTGTTACTTTACAACGCTAGTTTTTTTGCCTAAAATGTAGATTAGCCTACTAACCCAACATGAATGGCTAATTCAAACGTGACTCAATTAATAAACAAAAAGTTTTGAAATTATATATTACAGATGCATATTCGACGGGGTGCAACAATACAATTGTAATAAGCGAAATTGTCTAAGGAATTGAAGTTTTGTTAGAAGAGGATGAAATCTGACTGATATAGTCCCTTAATGTTTTTTTTGTCTTTACCATTTCATTTTTACGTTTTCTTTTAAAAATTGAATGGCAATATTAGACGATAATGTTGATCTGGTTATCTGTGATCTGTTGATTGTACTGATAAATATTTAGACTTAAGTAGTTTCTTCATTAACCTAAATTAATCAATCGTGAATATGCGCTGATGTACTAGCATCAGAATATTCTACTTTGTCCAATAATTATACTTTATCAACTACATAGCCCTATTTTTTCATCTACAGAGTTATAAAGGTTTAAAGGAGTAAACTAACAAATCCTATATGATTGATTTAAAGATAGATGCGGGGTATCCACGTATTGTTAGTACCCGTCTTCTTCACTCTATGGTACTCAAAATGCGCACAATTAAATATTTCTATTTGATATATATGCATGCAGATAAATAAGCACACCGCGTTGCTTTATAAATAAGCTAAATAAGCAGATTCAAATAAAAAGCATTTAATTAATTTAATTAATTTTAAATTTAATTTTATACACAAAAAATAGCTATTTAATTAATTGTTTGTAACATATACATAACATAGATATTAATAATGATGGATGTATACCAATACCTAGCCGTTATATTAAAATATTGAAAATATTAAAACATTATTTCTATATAGTATAACTCAATTAAATTATATTAAGTAATATTGTAACTAATGATTACGTGTGCAATAATAAAAGTTTCACTATCCACAGTAAGGCCTAATAACTAAATACTTTTGTAATAATCAGAGTAACAAATGTTGGTGATAGTAAAAATAAATGAAAATATTCCAATAACACTGATTCAGATATCTGAACGATAAAGTTTTCCCCTTGTGTTTGAAATATTCTTTAAAGATTCATTAAAATCTTTCATTACCTATTCACTTATTATGTCATAAGGAGATTGACCTTTGCTAACAAATTAGTATATCACCGTTTATGAATAATATTGATAACTTAAAAACATTGTATATTTGTGCTAATAATATATATGATATAAACTTACCGATTACTTCAGTTAGCGATCTAATAAAAACAAGTGTCAATCTCAGCAGCGCTCAAAATGTTCAAGTGTTTTCAGCTAGCAGGTGAGGCATTTTTATAATCCAAGGAAGTGTTGCCTTCTCTAATGCCAAAGTTACCGCAAAATCCACACTGCCACGTTCCAACAATTACACGTTCATTTGGACAAATACATACAAGCCAGTCAGTTAGTAGGGTTACATTGCGGCAGGGTTGCCAGTTGTGAGTTTTTCCTAGAAGATTCAGCCCGTCGGTGTCACACGACGAGCGGGCAGTGGTATTCCGAATTGCTCGTCCACAACTCTCCCGCACGGCAGATGTTTCACTCACAAAAATGAGTTCAATCTTTTTCTTCCCTACACCTATCGTTGTTCGAAAATTGTGTCACCCTAAATGGTGATTTAAACTGTGTATTTGGTAAACATATTATTAACTAATAATAAAAATAGGGTTGAAATTATATTAGCTGCTATATAGTGAAAAAAGAGTTCACTTTGTATAATGTAGAAGATTAGTACCGTCATTGTATAAGAATACATTTTTTCGGCACGTAACAGTGGTCTGCGCTAGCGCCACGTTTAATTTTAAACAAGACGCGCCACGTTTAATTTCAAACAAGACCAGCCGATGCAATTCTACTAATAACGTGTTGTGTGATTCATTATATGAATTAATTTTTCAGCTTTATTTAGTACGGTTAAAAAAGTGTAACATGTATATATTTATTATTGCTATCTTAATATGAATGTGTTTCACGAATTAAAAATAGAATATAATGTAATCGTTAAGGCTATAATTCATACATTTTAATAAACTGTGAATTTAAATTGATACGTTAAATATAAATTATAATGGAAATATATTCGAATTATTTTAAACAATCATTGTCATGATAATTTTAAATATTCATATTATACAGTTATAGATATATTAGAAAGTCTATAAATGTAAATTATTCATCATTTGATAGCGAAGTTGGTTACAATTAACCCAACTCCTACTGAATATAGTTAACTTAGATAATTAAGTTAAGATAAGTCAGTCCCATAATGTATTAATTTTCGTTCGATAGTCTTTAACGTTTCTCTCGCTCATTTCATTCTTACGTTTTCTTAAAAAAAAAGTGTCAATATTAGACGATATAGTTAATCGGTTAATTGTACTGTACTGTTAAATATTTGGACTTAAGTATTCTTCTTCATTAACTAAAATAAATCAATAGTGAATATGCGGAGATGTAGGTATAGCATCATTTACCATGTCCAGAGTGAAAGGAAGATCCAATGACCGACACAACAATGGTCGCAAGTATTTCTTCTGCAAAAGGTATTATGCACCACATTTCCACTTTTAATCATTTTAAAATTATCAGGCAAGCACTGGTGCCATTTCCCTTTCAGACACCTTTCCCATTTCCCTTTCAACACGCCTTCCTTTAAGCATCACGAGGGAGAAGATTCATGACAGAAAAAGCATGAACATATTTTGCTCTCTTTTGTTCTGAACCATTTTAATATAATATTAAATAAAATATATTAAAAAACAAAGATACCGTAGCTCACCCTGCATACATTTATTAAACTCTGACTGGCTGTACATATACAGTTTACTGTATACAATGTACAACTATATTAGTCTTCCCACTGTTCCTTGTTTCATGCATTGCCTACCACGACTAGGGCGTATATACACCGAAATTTTGGTTTTAATAAATTTATTCAGTGTGACCTACGATATTTTAGTTTTTTAATTAATTAAATTTAATATTACTGAAACAATGCTGTAAAGGGAATGTCATCTATATATTGCTGTATGTCGATCCAAGTAGCGTGGAACATTGGATGAATTTGAAGAAATCCTTAGAGAAGAGTGTGTTGTTAACATAAATATTACATATACTCATAAACACCAAATTACCTACAAAACCTTGTGAGGCTATCAGAGCGTATAGAGAGTATGTGATTACAGACACTATAGGTACATTATATAGGTACCATAGGTCTATTAATAAATGTCAATTTAATTAGTTTTTTTATCCCATGCAATCTTGCAAGAATGGAAAGTACACATAATTGTGGGTATCTCAAACCAGTCCAACGAAAACAATCATATAGATCAAAAAAGTATAAAACTTTCAATATCATAAAAAAGGTGCAACTTATGACAATACAAGTTTTCAAGATATTATTTAAATGAAATTTAACAAATAAATAACATGATTTGTTTTGAGACTACATTTTTACTCCGAACCAACTTCTTTTGACAAAGAATATGATTGGTGTGAGAATGAATGAATAATATGAGTCTATATTATGATAATAACTATAGTCATAGAGGTGCAACACTGTGATATATATTTCGAATGCAGTCCATTCAATTTTGAATAATAATATTTATTAAGGCCTTTTTGATCAATTAAACACTGTTCCTATTATATTGAATTGAAATGATATACTGTGAAAGTTTGATTGTTATACGTCCATCTAAACTAAATACATGGCGAGTTAATGAGATGAACAGATTAAAAAAAGGTTTGTATAACTTCTTTTCTTGATGCTAATGATCCTAAATATTGAAAACTTTCTAGAACAGAAACAAACTAAATTCTCAACGAAAATTAATAATTTAGTTAAATCAGAGAATATGCCCTACATAGAAGTAGTCTAATAACGACTTTTTATCAGAGTATAATTTGTCTTTGCAACACACAATTTTAATTTTTACTGTTTAGGTATGGTCGGCACTAATTGTTTATTGAATTTTGTTTTATAAAATTAATTATTTCAACATAACATTAGATGTTACTTCTGTGACATGCTATAAAGGCATAAACTATGGTAAGAATTAAAAGATTTTAATGTTGAAACAAATTAAACTTTTGATTGATTAAAAATGCAATAAATGCATTGAGCAATTCTTTTGTCTGATTCAAAACAAATTAATTTAATCATCAATATAACAGTTAGTTACATATTATTATATATTTATAGTAATTTACAAAATATTATAATTTTTTTAAATTCATGAAAAATTATGAAGGTCATGGACAAACGAGTTATTATTCAAATTTAAATTAAAATACACTTTTGGAATAATTCTAAAAAAGTTGATAATTTCGGTAGATAAAATTTCTAATTTTTATTATCTTTGATGTAGTTATTTTACATTAGATTTTTATCACATAGTGATTATATTTTTACAGAGTGTTGTTCGTTTTTAATATTTTTGACGGCATATTTTAAAATCTTCTACACATAATCTCATGTACAGGGGAAAAAAAAGCTATTAGATTTTACAGACAAATGTTATGATTACTCGTTTTTCAACACAAACATTTTGCGCAAGTTTATTGTTAGAATTATTTAATTATTTAATTTATTGTTAAACTTCTCCCTTTTTATAGCTATGTCATTGTTACTGGCTACTCTCATTAGTCACCAAAACCATATTCAAATTAAAAAAAAATTTAATACAAAATTTAAAAAATGTATACGACGTTTTCAAAAATTAATCTATTTTTTCATAAAATGCTTATGTTTTATCATCAGTGCAAAACAACTGCTTGAATGTATTTTATTATTGCATTAGTCATTTAAGATTTCTAAACAATCCGAGCAATCCCTTTAAACTAAAAGTGATGTAAAATGTAACCCTCAGGTAATAGTGCAGTCATTCTGGCTGAAGAATTAGGACAATTTATTATGCTAGATATAGGTCTCAACTAACACCTCTGAAAAGTCCCAAGAAATGCCATGGTCCAACTTTTTGTTGTTGCTATTCTTGTGTTTTCACATATTATAAAGAATAGAAGAGAGATCTTTGGTTTTGGGTGAAATTTGATGAAAATGCACATTTTAAACAAAACGAAAATATTAATAATTTTTTTTTAAATAATTGTTGCATATTGTTTTATTCATCTATGTGTTTTCTACATATTTCAAGCAAAATAAATATTTTGTAATGTCCTTATATATTCACTATTGGTTCTTACCTACAAAATAGACTATATATATTCAAATCTTTCTGGAAAGTAAAAATGGTAATATATTCATACATTTTTTACTTGTAATAAGTAGCAAATATATCTCGGTAAAGTTATAAAAAGCACCGGCTGTTAATGATAATGTATTTATTACGTTAATTTTCGGAAGAGACTTCTCTTTTCAAACTATAGAAATGTATCGTTTCTGTATCGTATCGAAATGTAACATTTCTATCGTTTGAAAAGGGAAGTCTCTTCCGAATATTTACGTAATAAATACATTATCATTAACAGTCAGTGCTTTTTAAGAACTTTGCCGAGATATATCTCCTACCTAAGCTGTTACAGGAAACCTACCGATATGTAGAAAATACTTTCATGAATAATATGATATGCAAAAAAAATGAAGTTAAAAAAAATACGAATAATGCATTTATTTTCTTCAAAATTCTCCCAAACCCATAGATATTTCTCCTATTCTTTATAATATAGGAACATTTCTTGGGACTTTTCAGAGATGTTAATTGAGACCTATTATCTACCATAATTAATTGTCAAACCTTGTTAGCAATTGTTCCAGATATCCGTGGATTTAATGCCAGAATAACTATACACGATAATAGTATAGCTTATGCGGTAAACATTTACATTTTACGTGTATGCTTTATTTGCATCGGTCGTCACATTGAAAATGATATCACTGAATGATCAATTAATTCATTGGTGTGAACAAAATCTACGAAACGCAGACATTTTTATAAACTTTTATTATATAATCACATTCTGATTAACATCACTGATTATTTTTCATTACATTCAATGATATTTTCAAAAGAAAAAAATAGTCTCATGTTATCTAAAATTATTTATGGAACGGAACATGCAATTTTTTCCTTATATATTTCTACACAAATCGCTCAATCAATAGAGTAAAACTTGTGCCCCTTTTTGCGTGTAGTGCCTACCAATCATTTATGACAACTTCATGTAACATACCAGGTGCGGATATATATAGAACTATATTTTTGTTTGGGTGTTGCCCAATGTTCTACTTGTATAATCTTCTACCAATATATATATTGGCAAGCCGATATTAAGGCGAGCTTCTAAATCGGCGCAAAGCGACAACAGTTTTGAGGTGTTACAAGCTTAATTTGCATCTAAAGGCATCTAAAATAAATCATCCCTATATAATGCTTTTTATTATACGAATTGTAATTGAAACATACAAAAAAAGTTTAATTTTAGACAAATGGTGGTGCCCGGGAAACTAGGGCCCCACCACAAAATCCGCGCCTGCATACAAAGATGGTCACGCATGTGTTTTTTGGTTGTTTTGGCCTTTTTTGAATAGGGAAATATAGTTAAGATGAAACATGAAAAATGCAGCAGTATTATTTTTTTATTCACATATCATTTAAAAGTCCATAAATATGTATATTTTCTAAAGTATTATATATATATGTATATATAAACATTGTTAAACACTTGTAATCACATATCATCATATTAAAATATATTTAATGAACTCAAATCGACGTGAAATATGTAACATTGGTCACCTTAAGTGGCAATTGATCTGCATATTATGTAGTGTGTAAACTTATCGGTGAATGTTTGCAGTCCAGACAATATTTATATTGATTTGAATCGTCCGTTGTTATAAATCGAGTTGTCGTTTGTAAGTTATTCCTATTACCTCCAACCGCTGAATTAGTGTCAGGTGACTTCTTTATCCTACAGATATTGCGGAAATAGTTCAAGCACGGATCAGTACACTTTCGTAGACACCCTTTTATCGATACAAAAAAGTAGATTATAAGTGTAGTTAACGTAGAAGCTCGTATAAAAAATTTAACAAATAATGGCTCTAGTACAAATGCGAGAATGAACGTAAGTTGACAAATTATTTGAATTAGAGAAATGAAACCTAGCGATATATGGTAATCGCCCTCACTTTTATGAAGAAGTATGTCGAAAAATGAAGTAACCAGCATGTACATATCTTGAAAAAATAATGCAAAAAGAGATTCAGAGATGCTTTTGACTAAAGACTGTCTTGTAGAACCAGTTGACATAGGCGTAACTATCTTAGCATTTGATAAAATATGCAATGCATATAGTACAAGTACTATCACTACTACCAAGGGCACAGTGTAAAAAAAAAAATTTACTACCAGGTAGACCGTTTTTAAATTAGCATCAATATTTGTGTACCTGTTAGGCTTAATAACATATGACTTTGACATTATTTTCCCCGATTCAGACCACTCTGATATTACCTCTTTATCATTACAAAGTGTAATTATTATAAATATTTTTGAAAATATTCCATGAAATACAGATATTATTAAAATTAACAAAAATATTGGAAGGCGTACTTTTGGTTGTATACATAAGCGGGAAAATTTAACTGGAGAAACTACGGAATAAAATATGATTAATAGAAAATACATTGATAGAAGTGACTTCATCGCTATACTTTGATTTCTCAAAATAAATACGATAATTATAAAATTATGATAGTGAAGATTTCCATTCGTTTTTTCCACATATATGTTTTGTGACAGATAAAACATAATACATGTCCATATTATGTCCACAAATACAAACCACAAAATAGCCAATACCAATAAAGTAAAATTATATCCAATTACAGATTTGCGGATTTCAGAAAATTTATATATTCCTCGAATGCAAACAAAAAGCAGTAGCATTGAAATAATATGGGCAACACATATTATAACAAACAGAGTCAATTTCATGTGTTTACGACCCAAGGAAATAAAACTACAATTTCCAAAAGCTGATTGATTGATTTCGAATATTTTCTTAATAAAATGCATTTGTTTGAGCACAATAAATGCAGCTTGGTATTTTGCATTAACTTAAAAAATTGGTAAAACTTAAATTAATCAAATAAATATTTTAAAATATAGCCCTAAAATATATGGATTATAAATTATGCTTGTTTATTTAACGCATATCATATAGATCGGATCAATGAGTGAATCAATATTTGATTATGTAAAATAACATCATAATCAATTGTTTTATAGACATATGTTTAAACAATATACTGTTATTGACATGTTTAGCGTGTTCGTTCGTTGATTAATAATTTTTCATCTTTTAACAATTATAATCTTCCACAATAAACATGTCAATATCTGTATTGTACGCGCTCTTATATTAATTATAACTCACTGCTTATTCACAAACAATTTTATTTTCAATCAATTTTTTTACATTAACAAATACATCATAAAACAATAAAACGGATACATACAACTTTAACGTACAATTTACGAAACTATTTTGCGACATTTATATTGACGGTAATGCCACTG
>JAUZND010005202.1:0-11316 GCA_034780555.1 Coelogynopora nodosa
GACAATCGCTCACTTATCCAGCTGACTATAGCTCAACATATATTGACTGTAGCTCAACTTGGTCTGACTGTGGCTCAACTTGAGCTGGAAAAGGTGCTAGAGTTAAATTTGCTAGAGTAAGATGAGAGCTGCTCAGCTCCAGGAAAATCATCATCCGAAACACCTGGAAAGGTGATCAATATACTGACGCTTAAAGATTCGGCTCATTATCTACCCATAGTAAATTTCAATCGATTGCTCGGATATCGAAATAGAAGGAACAATTCCAGCTGGGCTCATGCAATAAAATATTGTAAACGATGTCTCCAACCATTTAAATTAAAAAAAATGTTCGATGATCATCTTGATCTGTGTTACTCAGAGCAGGCAATCACTCTTCTCCCGCCGAAAAACACACACATGGAGTTCACTAATCTAGGATTATGTCAGCGACTGCCATATGTTGTCTATGCGGATATAGAGTGCACATTAAGCAAGAACACTGTTGAAGATGTTGAACATAAGCCGGCTGCTTTTGGAATAGTGCTCGTACCTCACCACGAACTTAAACCTGCCCCACTAAATCTCGGCTACATAATTGATGCCATGCAAATGCTCAAACAATGGGCAGAGACGTCTTCCAGTAAAACAAGGAAAATTATTTTCAAAAAGTTGTCTGGACTAGTAAAGGAGGGAAAAAAGCGAGGACACAACAGAGCCACTCAGTGTTACATATGTGATTAAGAGTTTTGAAACAGCAAGAGTTTTAAAGTGTCGGAACATGATCATCTTATCGGTCTATACAGAGGTGTTGCCTGCCAGGATTGCAATACCAAAATGCGACTCGTTCGAGGTGTTTTACCAATGTTCCTCAATAATTCTAAAATTCATGATTCGTACGTTGTCTGCCAGGCGGCTGTAGGAAAGATGAAAGAAAGGGAGTCGTGTGCTATTCCTCTTTCAAAAGAAAAATGCATGGCTTTAACTGGCACATTTCCCGTAAAAAAATCAACATATTGGACAAGAAAGATGACAAGATGAAGGAGGTTACCATTTGCATGAAGCTCCAGTTCAAAAATAGTGTCCAGTATATGTGTGACTCCTTAGTTAATCAAAGACGTAGATAAATTCCGGCTTCTGCTCTAGATTCTCAGATAACTGAGAAAGGTGTATTCCCTTATACCTATTTTTCTTCGCTCGATAAAATGAGGGAGTCTAGTCTACCGCAACGAGAAATCTTTTTTGATGATCTCAAAAAACAACAGTGTTCAAAAGAGGATTTCACGAGGCTATAGCTATAAAACTATAATATCATGTTTAAATGGTATTATATTGATTTAGTTATAGATATGAATATATTTTTAATCAATCAAGAAGTGGTGGCCCTGAAGAGGACCGTTTTCGCATTCTCATGAGGAAAGAAAGGGGAAATGTGTCAGTATTTGATTGAACCACCATTTGCAGCAATAACCACTTGAAGACGACCTGGCATTGATTCAATAAGTGTGTTGATCAGATAATCCGGGTTATTGTTCCAAATGAGTTGGACTTCGTTCCACAATTGATTCATTGTGTGAATCTCGAGACTTTCCAACTGCTGCTTCATATGGGACCATAGGTTCTCAATGGGGTTGAGATCAGAGGACTGAGCTGGCCATGGAAGGGTAGGGATGTTGTTGGTCTGCAGGAATTGAGTTGTTCTACGAGCTGTGTGCGCAGTTGCATTGTCCTGTTGTAAAGTGATCTTGTTGACTGGAAAATTGAGTGGCAGAACATTTTCCTGTAGGATTTCAACATAGGCCTGGGCATTTACTTTGTTTGCCCTAACAATAACACTATGACTTTGACCTGAGAAGCCTGCCCACACCATGATCTTCCCTCCAGAAGAATGAACTGTTGGCCGTAGACGCTGTGGATGCATAGCTGTGCCTCCTCTTCTCCTGACATAGCGTCGCTGACGGCATTGAACAAGGTGAAAAGGACTTTCATCACTGAAAAAGCAGGATCTCCACTGGTCCACGGTCCAATTAAGCCTCTCACGGGCCCAAGCCAATCTGGTAGCCCGATGACGTTGGGAGAGTAGGGGTTTCCTCGCAATGCGACCATGGAGAACTCGTTCAATCAAACGATTGCGCACAGTCCTAACAGATTATTCTAATATATCTATTAATATAACTATAGGCTATATATATATATATATCTATAACTTAAGGCTAGAAATTGTTCGGCTGGCCCCCAAATTGTTATATATATTGTAAAAAGTAATATATATTTATAAAAAATAATATATCTACTTACATTCGTAATGACCGTCTATCCTTTTCAATATAATTTATTTTTTATGGCTAACAATAATTCATTGTTGCCAATCTCTAGATATTTGATTTAACTATTCAAACTTATTGTCAAGGATTTCTTTAATTAAATTCAAAATCCCAAATTTATTAAAACGTTCAATATTAATTAACAATAAAATATAAATTGAATTTAACAAATTCGACATATGCTTAAAATCATTAATAAATATTATAACACTATGGCAGGATTTAAAATTTTATTTATGTTAATATTTGTAATATTTGTTAATATTTATTCTATTATTTCTTATTAAATAATGTTTTGTATTGCAAATAATAATTAGTTTTTACAATAAGTAATTAATGTTTGACATATTGAAACCATGTACTTATATATTACTACATATTTATAATAGTATTATTAATAATATATAAGTTTATCATTGAAACCATGTTGATAACAACTTGACAATTAATTATACGTTTGTTATTAGTTTTACTGATTCAATTTATATATACAACCTTTACCGCATGATTTAACATTTTTGGAAAATATTTAATGTAATTGAAATAAGGAATATTCAGAAATATGTCTACGTAATCTATACATATAATCTACAATATGCATTTCAACATATAATTTTTTAATATTTTGTAATAATCATAATTCGCCAAACAATGTACATTTTTTCTTTAGCAACATATTAAAAATTCAATCATTATTTGTATCCCTTTCAAACGTTTGAATTCACTTTAGATTCCGTATTTTGGGTTATACATCAAAACGTCACCATTTAGCAACATTGGCATTGGTAGGTCAATGGACACTTAAACAATGATGTGAAAAAGACTTAACTGAAAACATGCTGCAACAACCCAATTAGTATATATTCAGCAGTTGAAAATAGTAATTAAAAATTTAAAAGAAAAATAAATCACCAATCAATCAAAATCGTATGTAAAATAATAAGACAATATATTTTGGAATAAGTAAAACACACAATGAAATATATAGGTCAAACCTCTCACAAGCAATATTTCAAAACATAATTAGGAAATGTTATGGGGTAAAATAACAATTAGATTGCTGATTCTATAATTATATTGTTTGTGAGAAAATAAAAACAAATTCTTCATAGTATTTATAATTTACTTTTTAGACAGGCACGTGATTAAATATGATTTTCAGAATTTTTAAATATTCTTAGGTGATCTTGTTTCCATGGTTATCATGGTTATATTTTCATCTTGTTATTCATTCTAGGAAATAAAATATGCAAAATGCTATGTGAATATTAACAAACTGCTAGTCATTCAGAAATAACTTTGTTTTGTAATCTGTCAGGGCAGTGAAACCTTAGGATTTTAGAGCTGGCTATCTAAATCAATTAAGAAGAAAAAGAAGTTCCTGTCAGGAGAAGTGGAACAAGAGAAGGCAGGACTTGCATACAATGGTCTTCACATCACTCAATGACATATTCCATAGGCCAATTACTCAGGAACCAATCCATCAACTGCTGCAGAGACCACCCCTACGAGTAGATACAAAGAAGAAACAACCTGCTGATCATAAAACTGATAAGGAACTGACTGTGCAGACCACTAACACCCCACTCAGTTGAGTCTCCAAACAGCCACCACAGCATCACCACCTGCTTCTGGTTAGCTGACTTGGATGCAAATAACAAAATTCACATACCCTTCTTAGGTAGGCCAATACAGGTTAGCTCTGCACCCTTCTGACAGCCATAAGCCTTCATTATGAGCAGATAAGGACATACCAGAAGCACATTCTATATCTTTTTAAATATGAGAGAAAAAGAATTATAAATAAACTAATATTCTTCTATCATAGACAGACACAATAATCATCAAAGAAATAAAGCACTTACCAGAGGAGGCTGCAGGGGGAGCTGTAAATTGAACTGTTAGAAGGAGTTGGACTGCTAAGCATGGGAGTTGCATGAAGAAAATCTGTGGAAGGTGGAGGCAATGTACCTATTGACATATCCATTGAAGCAGTGCAATAAATCTCAACATCAGTATCTGAAATCCAGCACTCAACCAAGAAGTCCAATTGCCCCATACACTTGTTAAATACAGTCATTCCAATCTTTGAAAGCATAGATATATCTGCTAGAGCCAGTGTATGGACAAGCCCACTTTTGTGCACATTTGACTGATAGTCAGTGCTGACACTTCATGAAGATAAGTAGCTATAATAGTGGCAGATGCAGATTTAATTCTGCTGTTCAAAGTCAGTTTGCCATAAAGAAAGACTCCAAAATTCAGGCACCAAGGATAAATCCAAGTCTAACAATTCAGCTTGCTGTCAAAAACAAAAGATGTGGTGGCAAGATAATTCTGTGGTCATAAAGGATGGGCAAACACAAAACACCTCAGTCAGTGGTAACATTGAGGGAATATGAAGAGGTGCAGAACTCCTTTTCAACCTTGCAGAATGCAAAATTTGTCAAGCAGTCCTTGATCTCTCACAGTGATGGATCCATTGATAAAGTATTAACTGGAATCCTGTTGACAGTCTCAAAATAAGAAGAAAATGTACAATAACATACTTAGGTATTGGATATGTATGTTGCTTTTTCTGCACATTATTATCCTTATATAAATCCAAAACTATATTGTCATTAGAATTTCAGATTGAAACATGATATAAATATAAGTATTAAATATTTTATTGTAATATATAATTATGTTTAATGTAAATAATGTTTGTACTCTATAATAGATGGTAAAGGGAAAGGGTATCTTATATATTTTGATACATTTGACAACATCTACATTTGTTAACCAGATATAATGCTTAAGAGCATCATATATAGTTGAGTTTATGAATAATTATTGACCTATTTCCATATATCTATGTTATGCTTGAGTATAGATTGTACAATATGATGAACCTATAACTACATTGATAATATCAAATGTCTCTTGTTTAAAGGTTGCATGGTAAATAAAATAGAAATCAGATTAATATTATCAACTTTTTAAATATAATAAATTATCAACATTATTTCCCAGTATGACTGGTAAAATATAGATATGTAGCATAGATATTTCCTGCAATATAACTATCAAGCTCAAATAATTTAATTACCCTGAAATTATAAAATATATTATATATGTAGATATTTATATAATTATATAATGAAACCAATAAAAATTAAAAAATTAAACCAAAACAACCTGATGATACTCCATAAAAAAATACATTCAAAGTATAACAAAATATGTGTATTGCAATTGTTTATATGTAAGCATAATATGTTGCATATTCATCACTTTTGAAGGTTTTGTCCATCTGTTATTTTAGGGAATCTGCATCATTTGTTAATGGCCAGCAGCCAAGCAGCTATACATAATACATGCAATTAATGTGCAAATTATAAAAATACTTCAGTCAAAATGAACCTATAAATAAACTAAACCTTGTAATATTAGTATCCATAGAAACCATTTGTCCATAATATACCAATCCATATAACTGCTGTCTGCTTTACATTTACTGTAAATGTAATCTATTATATACTATTCAAATACTTATATGATAGTATATTATAGTAGAATACTTATTTTTGTAATACAATATTTAATATTTCATTCATTAGTTCCAGACACTTCATTCTACATTAAAGTATTTAAATTCACATTATTTTCAAATTGAATTTGTATAGTTAGTTTCACATTATTTGATATGCATAATTTCATTATTAATATTATCCTTTACAAATATGATGCATTTGTGATTTGAAAATAATGCCTGTCTTCTAATTCAGAATTTTCAACATCTGTATTATTAGTTGAATTGAAATATTATGGTATGTATCTAAAATAACGAATTTGATTGTCTGTATTCATCAAAACTATACTTCTTATTGAGTGCAAGCCTTTTTAGTATCCTATGTTCTTTGATCTTTTCTCCATTTAGATGCCTTATGGAGAAAATAACTGATGTTTCCACAGAATTTGTTCCAGATAATTCTTTTTCTGAAACACAGGTATGGTATATGATGTGCTATTTGTTTAAAGAATAATAAAAATATTTGTATATTATTTAAGGGTTTTTATAAATGGTAAATAAATGTTTTTTATAAATGGTTTTCATAAATGGGAAATGAATGGTGGTTTGTAAATGGTAAAACAATTTTTAAGAAAGTGGATTGTACTGTACTGGACTGTACTACCAAAAGGTTGACATCCAATTAAGTCATAATGTTTAAACAAGGGCTAAAAATTATATTTCTAAGATTTTTTTAATTAAAAATTAATCACGTCGATTGTTATTAGTGACGTCATTATTTCAATTTACATTCAATTATTTAAAATTATTTTGTGTCTGTTTTTTATAATTTGTTTGTATTTTGTTATCAAAATTCCTTTAGTATTCATTTAGAAAAATGTTCTTGATTTTATTTCAATGGTTGTGGCAATTTCTAAATGTGATATTCATATTTGAAACTTATCTTGAATGCAAATATGTTCACAACAATTAGATTACTTTTATTTAATTTATCAATATATTTAATATATGAAACGTATTGAAAATCATGAAAATCCATGATAATGATTAAGGAGTATTTTGTAATACATATTATTATTATCAAATCAAATATGTTTTTAAAATAGAAATATCAAAAAACCACTTCAAACAATAAATGTAGATTAAACCATATATACAAGCACATCGTTTTAATAATATGTTTGTATTTAATCAAAAGAGAGAAAAAAATTATGCTAAATTAATGATGACATAATTGTCATTGACATAAAAACTTCCATTTTACGGATTTGTTAAAATTTCCCATGATTTAATGGTGTGATTTAATTAATTACAGTTGATTAAAAATTGTTTTACATTTAACACCTTTATTGATATTCTACTACGATTTTATCACTTGTAAATTTTACTTTTGAAATAACGTAATAAAATCGAAATTTAGCCCAAGCTTTACCAGATGTTTTTGGAGACCTTTTTTGTTGGCTCTAGAAGGAATTTCCACCTACTATCATTCAAATCTGTCCGATTTTTGCATTATGGAGTAGTTTTACATGATTATTCCAAATATGGATATTATATTGTTATCAAATTCTACAGTGAATTTATGTAATTGAGACTTTACTGTGCACAAAAAGAGGTGTAATAATATGTTTGTTTTATGTCTTTTCAATTTTACTATAACTTCTTATACAAAAAAAAATTCACTATAAGAATCTACCCTTTTTTTAAAATTCACTTTGATAATTAATTGTATTGTATAATATAATTGTAAATTGAATTACATGATAATATACTAAGGGTGGCTAATTAGCCTTCATTTATAACTTTAATCCTAGAACACCACGAATCGACCCACCGTGATAGTGTTTCATTGCTTCCTACTGAAAATCTACCGATAGCCTATTTTTCTGACCATTTAATTACCTGCCATCTTTAAATTAATGCACTTTCGGTTCCATATATGTTCGTAGACAATACCTGATGATGTAATTCATAATTGCAAATTAACTAACGTTGTATACTTTTTGATACATTTTTTTGGTTTTTAGTAATAACTATTTCTACTTTATAATATTGATACCTAATAAATTATTATTAATATAGCGTATTTTATTAAATTAATACAGTCATTATAATACTTTTATGTATTTTACAATTATAAATAATCTAAAACAGATTTTAATTGATTATTGTTTTCTTATCTAATGCACGAATTTGTCGCTAAATAGTTAGATTACCAAGTTTCTGATCCAAATTTAAACCATATTGTCTATATTGATGGGTAATATTTTAAAATGTATATATGCTAAATAATGTTGGGTCAATTTGAATCCCTTCTTCCTCCAGTTAAAATGGCATCCAAGTGTATGTTAAGTTCACTGTTAACTTGTCGAGTGTTGCTGTATTTATCTTTATTGTTTAGTAATGTAAATGATCCTCTACAGTCCTCACTTATTGTAACTGGTATCCAGAATGAATCAACCATCGAAGCTGGCCAATCAATTGATGCCACTGAAGGCGATGTTGACGATGAGACCAGAAAACCCCTGCTTGTGGATTCTGAGAATCTAAAGGTTAGTCAAGTATTGATTTTTCTTTATATAATTATTTAATTAATAATTACATAATCGTATGTTTGCTATAATTATACATTGATATGTTTGCTACAATAATTGAATATCCTAGCATACTAAATAAAACGTTTCAATTCCTTGTTTGTTCTTCTGTAACTATCAGCAACGATTTATCTACACAATCAGTGCCTCTCTGATCGTGGCTCCAAACTTGACAGATCCTAACAATACAACCCGTGGAATTCTCGTGTCACTGGCCAAGAATATCGCTGATATTGACCCGGAATTTGTCCTCAAGGTACAACGGTCACGTCTGTTTTCTTTAATAAAACATCATTTTAGAGGTGACTAAATCTGTTTCTCAGGATCAACGGTTTCGTGATTTATTTGTAGACTATTATTTTGAAGTATATTTATTGGAATGCTAAACTTTCCCTCTGATCAATTATGTGTTGTAATCAATCTATCTTATCTGATTTGACTGAGCTTTATCTTTTCATTTAGATAAATTGGTTTAGGGAAGTATTGTGCTTATATTTTTTAAATTTTAAATGTTTTAATTTAAATATTGGAAGTAGCTAATTTATTCTCGAAAATATTCTCCATTGACCATGTTTTTACTTTACAATAAGCAGGTGTGTGTGTTGGTTTAGTTAGATAATTCTAAAAGTTTTTATTTGAATCTATAACCTGCATTTTTTAGCGACAGAAGCTTCCGGTAAATATGTAGTATATTTAGTTTTACAGTATAGTTCTTAGTATTTTTAATGCTATATATTGTTGTTTTGTTATACACAGCGATGTTATGCGGTTTAATAGACTAGTTTATCTTTTATTATAGAGTTTGATTTGTTTAATTTGCCATCATTATGTAGAAGTGGTGCTCGGTTATATATCAATGGACATAATTTGTGACTCCAGTGTACTATCTTCTCTCGTCGAGAACTCAACATCAATACAACAACCAATTTTCTGCTCGCATTGGCCTCAACACTTCGGGTATGTCGACCCTACCTGCGGAAATACTTCAATATGGCGATCGATCTGCCCTCTGACTGGATTGAAGTTGCCGAGATTTATCAGGTCACCTTGACTTACTAAACGTAACCTGATTTTGTTCTATATACAATACGTCACTTAGTTTTAGTTGAGGCTTGTTTTCGGGTATTTTTAGACCTTTAAATTTTGTTTAAAATCTTATATTGGAAAATTTAAGTTTGTATTTTGTGCAAACAAATATATTGTATTATCTGAATCATTATTTAAAATGCCAATTATAAAATTTTCATTATATGTCCCAATTTATGATTAGTTATCACTTTTTGTATGTAACAATTGTTGGGTTCACTTATTTATTATTAAACGTGGCTTATTTCAAAATATAAATTAAAAATATATATTAGAACATCAACTGGTTATTTTTGCTTTAACCAGAAAGTCTCGCATTGTTACTTCATTGTATCAACTCTACTAACTATTTTGGTCTACACATGTTTACATATTGATATATCTTACCACCATTGAACTAATTTAAAAATAGAAAATACTAGAAATCATTGAATTTACGGCCATATATTGTAACTACATTTTATAATAATAATATAAAAATGTAAACAATGGTCAAAGAAAAGCATGTGTTTAACTTCAACTATTTGTAAAAAAATTATTAACTGGAAAATAATAATTGTTATCTATAAAACAATACTGGATTAATAAGATAGCAGGTTAAACTTTTGGATTTGGACTTAAATAACCCAGATCATACATTATATGTTTTGGATATTAGAACTATTTACATCAATGAAGTTTCCTTTTTCATAAAAATTGGTATAACTATAAAATATGCAATGTTCTACTAATTACAGACATTTCACGACAATGCGACATCATGGGGTTCATTGCCTTCTTCGCTTCGAAAAGTGATGACAATCAAATTTGCAGACTTTAACGTTGAACAGTTAGGTAAAATGATCTGTCTGACATTTTTGATAACTATAAGTTAGATAAAATGCAATATATGACGTATATTAAATATACCAGTTAACTGACGTATATTTTGGCATGATTTTACATTTCTTTCAGCTATATATAATAAGCATAAGAGATCTAGAAAGAATAGAAAACATGACGCTAAAGAAGGCGACCTTAATGAAAAAAAAGAAAAGCCAATTATTGAAGCAAATACAGTAAGATATGTCCATTGTTTTTTATATTTAGCTGTAGAACAATATGTTCCTAATATGTTCCTAATATGTTCTACTCAATATGTTCCGTTATTAACATTAGATTTGATGCAGTACAGTAAAATAACGAAAAAAGAACGACCTATATAAAATTGACTTTGGTATTTATTTGTTTTTATACATTTGAATTATAGCAAAAAGTATATAATTATCTTTTATGTAAAATTTGACATAAGAAAAGTCAGATGGGAATCTGGATTAACAGAAATAATAGGTATATGTAGTTGAAATTGAGTTAAAAGCGAGATGAATTTTATCATTTTAATGTGGCATCAAATAATACGACAATTTATATATTAGTTATTGTCATCTGTTCACTCAAAAACAATTTAACAACAGTTTAAATGATGGTTTAAAAATAAAATAAATCCAGGGATATAATTTTCCGTTAAATGGTAATAATACTATTATCATTTGTAATAAAATTATTTGCTTATACTACTGTTGGGTTAAAAGTAGTATTTCATTATATATAAATATGTATATATAGCTTTCCAAATCATGTTGTTGCGCTGTTGCAATCACTTTACTCTGAGCAAAGTGCAATTATCCTACGATAGTTGGAGATTCGGAGACTTTCAAGATGGGGAAGGGCGTAAGACAAGGTTGTATACTCTCCATACTTACTTAATTTGTATGCAGAGAATATTATGCGAAATGCGCTAACAGAAGAGGACCAAGGTATCTCAGTTAGTGGTCTTTCG